>JAMPIV010019619.1:0-135037 GCA_024509875.1 Oreohelix idahoensis | reverse complement strand
ACTTTAAAAGAACTATATAATGACAGTGAATAAAACTGGGACAAATATTAATAGTTCCACAAGTGACAAAATAGAAACAAACATTTTTAAAAGGATATGATTTAAAACAACAACCTAGTAGTACTACCATTATTACCTTAAAGTAGGAGAACACTACAGACATATATTAGAAAAATATTTATGTATGGACAGAGGATCTATTGTGCTATTTGACTGATGTAAATGATTATTTTGATTTCACTTTTAAATTGTAAATCCTGATTCCAAATAAATTAGAATCAGGATAATAAAATTGTAAAAAATTATCTTTACACAAAATTCAACCACAGTCTTAAATAAGATAGCCTTTTAGAGTGTCGTTTGTATGTTATTGTGGTAGTACTGTGTGCTGTTGTGAATAATAAACTATTTGTTTGTATGTTTGTTGATTTTGTACATTACACTCTACATTCATAACCCTAGACACAACACGAAGTCATTTAATATACTAATATAAATACATTTTGAATGACATAAAAAGGTGGTAGTGGAAAGGTACCCTGAAAAGTTCACAATATTATTGGGTATATTCAGGGACCTTCATAACTAATCTCATTTAATACAAATATATTAATACCTACAACAATTCATAACATCAAATCCACCACAGGGTCCATAGCATAGCTGTTCTTGTGATATTATGGCATGCTTTAAATAGGTAGGTGGTTTTTTATTACTTGCTTGTGATTATAATATATTGTTATTTGCTGATATATATATATATATATATATATATATATATATATATATATATATATATATATATATATATATATATATATATATATATATATATATATATATATATATATATATATATATATATATATACATACAAGGGGTTTGACAAAAGTCTTGGGCCTGACCATGAAGGACATGTCACAGAGAGCTGAAATTTTGTATAGTGTTTATTCCTTTTCAATATAGCCACCGTCTGAATTGACACACTTTTGCCATTTCTGCTTGACCTTGAAAAGACCTTGGGAGTAAAACACCCTATTTTTCAAACTAAACCAGTCATCACATGCCAGTATAACTTCTTCATCGCTGTCAAATTGATTTCCTTTTAGCTGTTTTTTTTTAAGATTTGGGAATTTTAAAAAAGTCTGATGGAGCCAAATCTGGAGAATATGGTGGATGTGGAAGAACTTCAATATTCAAATCGTTGGCTGCTAGCTGCACAAGCCGTGCTTTGTGAGAGGGCGCGTTGTCTTGAAGCAAAGGAAGATTTTGAGTGCGCGTTATCCCTCGTTTCCTGGTCACAACCTTTCTTAGTTTGGTGAGAAGATCTGCATAGTACTGTCCATTAACTGTGTTGCCATGAGGCAGATAATCTTTCAACAGGACACCTCTGGCGTCCCAAAATACAGTAAGCATCACTTTTCCTGCAGATTTCTGCGCTCTCGGCTTGACAGGTGTTGGGGAGCCCAGGGTTTTCCATTGCATGCTGGCAATTTTGGAATCGGGGTCATAATGGTGTACCCAAGTCTCATCCTACTGACGCCATGGTCTCCAAAAAGTTTTTTGACTAACACTTTTTGAGCAACTGTTGACAGCAATTTACCCTCGTTTGCTTCTGTTCACGTGTCAACAGTCGCGGAACCCAGCATGCACACACTTTTCTCATGTTCAGTCTGTTGTGTAAAATTCTATAAACTGTTCTTTCATTCAGTTTTACTCTACTAGCTATCTCCACAATGGTCATTTTTCGATCCTGGTCAATGATTTTCTTCACTCTTGTTGCATTTTCATCGTTGCACTCTGAGGCTGGTCTACCAGATCTTGGCAGATCAGCAACATTTGAGCGGCCGCACTTAAACTGTTGACACCATTTTTTTTACCGAAGTATATGAAGGACAAGAATCACGAAACACTGGTTCCATCTCACTGTGTATTTCTGTAGGTGTTTTTCCCTGAAAAATCAGAAATTTTATCACAGCTCTGGCCTCCTTCTTTACCATTGTTTTGTCAAATCTTTGGAGAAGCAGATCCGGTCAATAGGGTATATTGCGCCGTGCACTGTAGCGGGAAAACTCATTGAAGAAACAAACGCGTACTTCACACATACAGTGCAAATATAATGAACTTTAAATGTGCCAAGTTTCATCTTCCTCCTGTGACGTCTTCATGGTCCTTCATGGTCAGGACCAAGACTTATGTCAAGCCCCTTATATATATACTACTCGTCAAAAGTCAACGGCTACCCTTTTATTTTCAATCCACTTTTATATAAGCGCATAGAATGATTAAATGAAGGAAGTTTTTAGTAAAAATTGGTGCAATATCTTCCTCTGACAGTCCTCTATGCACGTTAAGCATAAAAACAACTCACCGACAACCATGGTGATCACGTGCAATTTGGTTTGCTGACCATAAATTCACATTTTTAATCTGTTTTTTCAAACTTCCGTACAACCAAACAGGTGAAGTAATCGTGCTGAATAACATTCCACGTGCAATGGCGACTTTTCGTGAACAGAGTTCACTCTTAATTTGTTTTACAATTAGCAGACTTAGGGTAGTTTCATCACTTGCAAAAACCATGCCACAGAGAAGAAGTCTGGATACCTTACAAAGAATGAGGGCTATAGCGTGGGTTGAAAGTGGTTTATCTGTCCGTGAGGTTGCTAGACGGCTTGCAGTGTCACACTCTACTATCCAAAGAATTTTGGAGAGATTTCAGGCCACAGGAAGTGTGGAGGATCGCCACCGGCTAGGTCGCCCTAGATGCACCAATAGACATGATGACCGGTACCTCTTGTTGTCAGCCCTGCGCAAACGAACAGTGACTTGTTCCACTCTAAGATGTTAGCTGAGACAAACTGTAAACGTTAATGTCAGTCAAAGCACCATTCGCAGACGTTTACATGAATTTGGACTGGCTGCTCGACGTCCTGCAGTCAGAATCCCTCTTACTCCTGCTCATCGCAGAGCCCGTGTTGCTTGGTGTCGCGAGCACATCCGATGGACAAGGCAACAATGGAGTCAAGTTCTCTTCACTGATGAATCTCGCTTCACTGTGTCATTCAATGATGGCAGGATTCGAGTTTGGAGACGACCAGTTGAGCGATTTACTGATGACACAATTCGAGAGGTGGATCGTTATGGTAGGGGTTCTGTCATGGGCTGGGGAGGCTTCTACAGACACGGCAGGACCCCACTCTACATCATCCAAGGCAACTTGACCGGCTCAAGATACCAGAACGAAATCTTGAGACCAATTGTTCAGCCTGCTCTGGAGGCCATAGGTGGTAATGCCATCCTCCAAGATAATAACGCTCGACCCCATCGAGCTCGTGTGGTGAATGAGTTTATTCAACAACACGGGATCATCAGTATGGCGTGGCCAGCTCATTCACCTGACCTTTCTCCGATTGAGTACCTCTGGGATGTCCTTGGTCAAAGATTGTCAACAAATCACCCCGTGCCAATGGATGTTGCACAGCTGACTGCATTTCTGCTTCATGAATGGCAAACTGTTCCTCAGTATACTCTTCGGACCGTTGTGGACTCGATGCGTCTACGCTGTCTTGAATGCCTTGCTGCAAACGGTGGTCATACCCGATTTTGAAATGTCTATTTGTCCAATATCTATTGTGTGACTTTTGAAAAGGTGGGTGACACACTTCACAGCTTCATTGCGTTTGAATGTGTGTTTCCATTTCTTTACGTGACATGTCAATTTGGTATTCAATAAATGCCGTTTTGACTGATACCAATTACGTTTTTATCAGATTTGTTTTATGGTTTCAATCAAGGTTTTTCTAAGTGGCCCTTGACTTTTGACGAGTAGTATATATATATATATATATATATATATATATATATATATATATATATATATTATATATATATATATTATAATATATATATATATATATATTATATATATATATATATATATATATATATATATATTATATATATATATATATATATATATATATTATTATATATATATATATATATATATATATATATATAATATATATATATATATATATATATATATATATATATATATATATGTCGTAGATTTTTTATAGGAAAATTAAGACTTGGGTTGGTCCCTTCTGAATAGATTAGAATAAGTGATAGTCACAGTGAGAGGTAGTAAATAGAAATAGATTTCCACGAGTGAGATGGTAGAAATTTATAGAGGCTGTCCCGGAAATCGAGAATCTCTCTCTCTTTCCGCCTATCTTCTACCACAGATCCCGAGGAGTCAGACAGTCTATAAAAAATTATGTATATATTAATATATCTCTATCCACTCACGTGCCCGCACATACATGTGACGACAGTTAGACACACAGACGTGGGAAAACTATACAAGGATTATATAGATATTATGGGAACGAACTGACCACCACACTGAAATAAATGTAAGTATAGTTTAATTATCATTGTAAACGTACATCATAACATATAAAATACATCAAAAGCATGTACACATAGTCATAAAAATCAAGGAATGCTACAATAGTGATAAACCCGTTTGTATGGTCCTTCCCCTGGATATATAGCTCACAGTCCCGTTAGAAGAAAGTGATAACCCCAAAGAGTTACAGATACATATGATTGAGTCTATGGTTCCCCCTTTTAAGGTATGGACAGACTTGATACTCTGCTTTATTCTAAGGGAAAATATTGTTAGCAATAACTTGCATAAAGGAAGTTACAACGTGGGTGACTCAACAAAGAACATCCTTCAGTCTACTTTCACTCGGTTCTTTCATCAGGGCCCTGACTCACACAACCTTACCTAAACTCGTGCTGTTGTTCGCCGTCTGGCGCAAACTTCGGGACACTCACACACTTTTTATCTGTTTCTGTCGTTTAATGAAGCGGATCCCATCTCTGCAGATTTGTTTGTTGGTTTACTCAAAATAGATCCGGGGAGCGTCTGCTTCATGCGATAGTTATTTCAGACTAAAGTTAGTGTCACTTGACTCACGATGTAAGAATTAGGCTTAAACGGGCACACAGTGTCAGAACACGAGGTTTCCCTTAATTAGGGAGATGACCGGTGGACAACTTCTCTCAACAGATAATCTAGGTTCACCACACACTTTGTCAACAATGTCGGAAAGTTAATGTTTTAGATTTCTGTAATTATTCTCGCCACAAAGTAGCCTCAACACAGAGTTCGAGGAGAATATGATCTGACTCAAAGGCCCAGTATAAACATTTATTCTTAAAAAAAAACTGTTAGTGGGATTGGTATTCTGTCTATCTCTGAAGGCACACGCACTGTCAGACAGGTGGTACTTGAAAAAAACCCACGTGGTTAAAGATAAAAAATGTTTATGTTTCTCACAGGTATGTCTCTGTACTAAACGCCGGCAAAATTTGGGTTACCCCAGTATTCACTGAATAAAGAAAAACACATATGAAATATTTTACATATTATGTACTCAATATAACTTACGTTTTTTTTTTTTAAATCGCAAGCGTACAGCTTGACTTATCATTTAAACTTTCCCGTGAAATAAGTTATATATATAAAATCAATCAACATGAATTAGGAATACCTACGTATTCCGTCAACACTCATGAGGCATCTAGCATTTATAAGTTAGTTTTAAAGTATATTCTCTCGTCTGATTATTTAGATGTTAAATTTAATTCATTAATAGCCGACTGAGTTTAAGCTAGAAATTATAATTTCTGTTTTCTACTGTAACTCGTCACTATAAAATAATACAGACTATATAAATTAAGCACTCTGCACCAAATCTAACTAGTGAAATATGAAATAAGCGATTATCACTTAATCACTCACAAAATATATATATATATATATATATATATATATATATATATATATATATATATATATATATATATATATATATATATATATATATATATATATATATATTTACCTCAACACAGAACTACAGGTGGTCGCACAACTTTAGAATCATACGCTGATATATTTATTGAAGTCTAGAAGTTCGACAAATTGTCGAAACAAACTGAGAAACTTCGCTATACAGCTTATTCTATTCACGAGCAACATGTCTACTGCGACTTTTGAGGACTGAATGAAAATAAAGTTTAACATTCTGGTAAATATCTTAAACCAGGACAAAGGGGTCCCAACTTATTTCGCAAAACGAAATAATCTCCCCTTCTCATTCTTAAACACCTTACATAAACTAGAAGACTACCATGAACTGACACTCGTGCGTTTTCACAGCTCACGCTGACCAGGGCCAACAGTGAGTGCCTTGTCAGCTGGGATTTCCAGACAAATGTCTCAAACTGCGCCGAGGAGATGTCGGTTATCGCACCTCACCTGAGCGCTCAGCCGATGCAACTCGTTGTGGCAGGTGAAAATGCAGACAAAATGTCGCCTATAGGTCTGGCGAAAGCGAATATTCACAGTGTATTTCGTCTGGTGCAGGGAATGCTGTAGACATATGTCTGCTCCTATGTCTGGCCAGACGAATATATTCACAGTTTCGTCCACTGACACCTAATGCAATAGAATGCATTTTAACGCTCTCTCTCTGACACGTTATGTCATAAATGCGTTTACCAGTATGAGAAAGAAAACGGTAAAGTTGAGAATGGGGAAGAAAATATTTTTCGCAAACGAATGGATGCGAAAAATACAGGAAAAGGGTAAAGAGTGATAATAAAATAGAGGACACGGGTGAATGTGATGAATTTACCGTGATACAACGTTAAAATCTCTCCAATTATAAAGATAACATGTAGGGATAGAAATAATGCGTGAGATACTAGGAGACATGCTCGCCTATGCCAGCATTTCCTACCGCCATTGAAACTAACTAGTTAGACATGCAGACGAAACGTTACCCTTTTAGACGGGAGGGAAACGGAGATAAAAATCATTATGACGGTCTGAACACGTGTTTGAATCTAGAAAGGCAAAAAGACGTAATTTGTAGTTTAAAGGAAAAAATTACGCCACTAGTTAACACAATGTAAGGAAATGGACAGAAAAGACCTTAGCTCTTGTTAGAAACAGTCGTATCTTAGACGTTTTACCATACTTGGTTGTTTTGTTCGAATATAGCGGCAAATGCCATACCCAAAGGTTCAAACCAAATTTCAAAAACTAACCTTGAGAAAAGTAAGGTTTTCGTTAATAATAAAGTTATGAAAATAAAACCTAGCTAGTTTGATAACCCATCTTAAGCTGACAAATAATATACTTTTATTTATACAGACGGACAGATAACAAGGAAGATATTGACAAAAGACCGTATTGTTCCTATCAGGCTAGCGAACAGTATTGTTGTGCATACTTTCACTAAAAGTCACTTTTTGCGTCCTTGAGACAGGAAAAAGGCAAAAATCAAACTGTAATAAACTAGCGGGGCAAAGTCGGGAGATAGTGGCTAAAAATAACTTAGGAAGCAGGTTTGTGTCGTTTTTACATGTAGTAGTCTAAAAAAACAAGTGAAATTGGGGAAAAGCCAAATTGTGACCGACGTACATTTGAGAAATTGAGATGTACTTTTGACTTTATTTTCAAAATTCAAATTGAAAAGCTTGGTCTTTCGATCTGATTGGCCAACGCATTTTTATATTAGCAAGATAGAGACGCACATTTGTGCCATTCGAAAGAAGTCTGTCCTATAACACAGTTCTTAACTGCTAATGGTGTTTTCCAGGAAATATACATTAAATTCAGTGGGACGCCATACTCTAGCCAGCAGCTCAGCTGAGTTTTGCTAGTATTAAGTACTGTGTTCTCAATTTCGAATTGTGGTAAGGATAAAAGCATTTCTCTTGTTTATTTTAATATTTTGAGTGATTGATACTGCCATATCAAAAAGAAAATGATTACGACAAGTAAGTGCTTGCTCTAGGTCCCCAGCCGCAGTTCAGGGTCTAGAGACAAACAAATAATATATGGACACCTAACTAAGACTATGGAAGGCGGATCAATTATTGAGATCAGTGGGAACATATCACCCATCTTATTGAAGGAAAGAGGAAACTATTGAACATATCTCAGATGCAATGCAGTCTTGGGGAACTGGTACTATGTGAAAACAACTGGGTGAGATGTGCTATGTTGGTCAGAGAGATCTGACCCAGTCTGTGTAATGTTGTTGTGTGGTGTTGTGTGTAAGAGTGGCTCAGTAGATAGAGTACTGACACATGGCACAAAATTTTGTTTCAGAAGTTTCTGTTTTGGCACTAAAGTGGTGCCAAATGCTGTTGTAAAAATACACAAGCGTGTGCCTGTGCAGCCTAACATTTGTGTCAGTGAAGCCTAACATTGGTGTCAGTGAAGCCTAACATTGTACTCCAGCTACGGAGAGGAGTGGGCTACCAGACTCCTGTACCAGATCGTCACAGGCGAGATAAGTGAAAACCTGGCCTGCTGGAGATTCACAACTATTCCACCATCAACTAAATAAATAAATATTGAGAAATATAACATTTACTTCATTCCATAAGTTAATGGACAATGATTATTGTAGTCACAGATTGGGCGTGATGACGCCACTCCAACGAAACATCCAGTGCTAGTTCTCCCAAAGACATTATAAATAATAGTAATATTAACCAGTCTTATAATATACCTATGTACACAAATTACATTTTATTATGCCACATATTTATGCATTTCATTAATAAATTCATATCATTACATATGTTCTGACCAAAATAAAACTTGGTTCAGAACTAATAAATTTAAAAAATTGTTAAAACTAAAACCATAACAACCAGAGTTGGTTCAGTGTATTGTAGAGTTTATTATTATTATTATTATTATTAGACTTAATAATTACATGTGTGTGTCTGTATATTATATTCACTACACATTACATTTCAGTACCCTAGACTTTTTAACGTAGCTAACATTCATTATAGTAAAACAAGTCTGTTTGAGGTCGTAAGTGGTAGCGGAAAGGCCTCCTGTAATTCACATAAACTTTTATCTCAGGAGCCTTCACAGCTGACCTCATACAGTACACTAGGTAACATAACAAACATACAATAACATCAAAAACCACTACAAATATTGGGGTCTTGTCCGGGGATTAAGTTGTCAAAGATAGTAGGATATTCTGGTGTGGGAATTAAATTAGTGGGGACAGAGTTGTATAAATTTAAAAGTGTCCCTTAAAATAAAAAGTGGAAAATAAAAGTTGATGAATCTTCACAGCCAGTGTTAATTAGTTGACTAATTAATTAATATATTACATGGGTAATTATATACCTTAGTCATCATATACTTAGAATTACCTTAGCCATTATATACTTAAAATTACTTTGGTCATTGTTAATTTGTATGTTAAAGTATGGCAGATCTAGCAAAATTTAGATCGGCTGCTGTGCTGACGGCGAAGGAGATGAACATGGAGGGTCAGGTTTTAATTCAGTATGTAACTTCTGAATGTGACAAGTATATTGAAAGGGAAGATAGGAGGTTAGCTGAAGAGAAGAGGTTACAAATTGAGGCTGATAAAGAACTTAAGAGGTTGCAGATTGAGGCTGACAAGGAGACTAGGGCATTGGAGGCAGAAGAAAAAAGATTGACTGCCGAAAGGGACGCAAAAGAAAAAAGATTGACTGCCGAAAGGGAAGCAGAAGATAGAAGATTGCAAAGGGAGCATGAATTACGACTAAGCGAGCTGGAATTACAAGGCCATGCTCCTGAAAATGGTGCCAGCCCTTTTGCCTCAGATGCTACGCCTAGTCAGGGAGCCTCAACCTCGGCTATGGGGTTTCATTTAGACCATTTTGTTGAGAAAGACGATGACATCGAGGGGTACCTCAGTAGATTCGAGTTATTAGCTACTACGTATGGGTTAGAGAGAGAGAGGTGGAGTCTTAAGTTATCCCAGGGACTGAGAGGTACTTCTTATGAAGTCTTTGCTAAGATGAATAGAGACGACCAAGACAATTATGACATGCTAAAGCAGGCTTTGTTATTGAGTTATGAAAAGAATGGTGAATTCTATCGTAAGAAGTTTAGAAATGCCAAACTTTTGTCTGGGGAGACATACCACCAATTCTCTGCCAGACTGGAAACCTATTTGGAGAAATGGACTGCTCTGGGGAAGACCCAAGATCTTAAAGAGATGATCATGATAGAGCAATTAAGAGAGTCCATGGCTCCAGACTTGAGAAAATTTCTCATGGAACAAGGTACAGAGAGGTTGGGGGAGGTTTTAAATGTCGCTGAGAGGTATCAGGCAGCCCAGGCAGAGGTAAGTGGCACTAAAAAGAAGCACATAGAAAATTTTAAAGCTCCACAGCAATTTAGTAGATTTGATAACAGAGAACAAGGTAATAAAGACAGGACAAACTTTGATAGGCCACGAAATGACTATCGTGACAGAAACTCACAGTTCAATGACCAAAAATATAATGAAAGAAAACCGTTTAACCAAGGAAAGAGATGGTGCAAATGGTGTAGGAAAGACAACCATAACACCGAATTTTGTAAAAGGAAACCTTCAAACATTGCTGCAATGAAGTCGGGGACTCAAAGATTAAAGGTTAATCCTAGTGGACAGCAGGAACCTTATCACCCCCCAGTTTGTGAGGATGTTATTTGTAATGGGGTCACCATAAGGTGCCTTTATGATACAGGTTTGGATTATGATGCAGTTGTGAAGTCTAGCCTAGTGGACCCAAGTCAGTATACCACAGAAACAGTGGAAATACAAGGGGCGACTAAGGACATACCACTCATGACACTTCCCATCGCAAGGATAACGGTGAAAACTCGCTATGTGGAAGGAGAAATCAGAGCAGCAGTGATAGATGAACCAATCTACCCTCTGATATTGGGGTGTAGGTACGTCTTCTTGGGGAATCCCGAGAGACCTGTGATCATGGCGACAGTGCAGACCAGATCACAGAAAAAGGAGGAAGAAGGTGAACCTATAAATGCTCATCCAGAGGAGATGAGGAAGGCGCAGGCTGAGGATAGGACACTCAAGCCATGTTTCAAAAAATTGCCCAAATGCCACACACCTCCAAGCAAGGGAGAGTACTTTATGAAGAACAAATTATTATACAGGAAGACAGGAACTAGATCCACTGGTCACTGACAGTTGGTTCTTCCCAAGGTATATAGGGCAAATTTAATAAGGAGCTTACATGTTGGAAAAGATGGTGACCATGAGAAAGTAGGTACCATCTGCCAAAAGGTGGCTCGAAAATACTATTGGCCCGACGTAAATGTCGATATTGAAAACTTTGTAGAAGCATGTGGCATATTTCATTAGGGAACACCCACAAAGGGACAAAATGTGCAGGACCTAGAAACGCCACGGGGCAAACTTAGGCCTGGAAGGAAAATTAATTATAATCAGGTAGACAAAGTGGAATGGGAGCCCCCTTTTCACTCCCAGTCTTCACTTAAATGTATTAACATGGCCACCATGTGACGAGTACAAAGAGTAATTTTACCCCAGAATAAGCTGACAATCCCTCGGTCAGCCTTATATAAACTGGAGGAAACTAAAAGAGAGCGAAGATCTCTCATAAGTAAGCTAAAGTGGGGAGACAAACCCAAGAAAAAAATTGGTAGTGGTCGATTTGTGAGTGATGATTCTAGGAAGAAAAGTCCTCACTATAATGCTTCTAGTGGACAGGGCCCGACGGGTGCCATGAAAAATAAGTATGAAAATTTAAAAGTCCATATGTAACTTTATTAAGGACCTGGACAGATGAGAAAGCAGAAGAGACTGTTACCTCATCGTATCAATATGTGAACGAACTGACCACTCGTCTGAAAGCTGGATGGAAACTTGCAAATGATAATTTGAGACAAGCCAGGAAGAAACATGCAGCGTATTTTAATAGGAAAGCAAAGGACCGAGAACTAGCTGTGGGAGAGAAGGTGCTTCTTCTACTACCCGGCAGCCAGAATAAGTTACAAATTGGATGGCAAGGTCCATATACGGTTCTAGAGAAGGTGTCTAGAACAAATTATAAAATTGACAAAAAGGGGAAGGAGAAGGTATATCATGTAAACCTTTTAAAGAAGTATCTGGACAGACCACTCCAGGAAAGCACCCCCTTACTGACTTTGGCTATCGCCACTAAAATGAAAAAGGAACCACTCACCTCACATGAATACCCATTACATCCTTGTGAGACAGCCGCACAAGTAAAAGTCAGTAAGCACCTGACTAAAAATCAGAGGGAGAGAGTTCAACAGGTTCTGGAGGAACATACAGATGTATTAACAGATAAACCAGGACATACAAATTTGCTACAGTATGACATGAAACTGGTAGACTCAAACCCAATCTGTATGAGAGCCTATTCTGTTCCGTTCGCGAAGGAGAATGCATTGAAAAAAGAAATAGATTATTTGTTGAAGGAGGAGATTATTTCACACAGTGAATCTTCTTTTAGCTCCAGTGTTGTTTTGTTGAGGAAACCGTCTGGGGAACATAGACTGTGCATAGATTACAGGAAACTGAATGCTGTCACAGAAGGACAAGTGGATCCATTACCAGACACAAAACAGTTATTTGCCAGATTGAACAAGGCAAAATACTTTTCGAAGGTGGATCTTAGTAAAGGCTATTACCAGATTCCAGTGAAGCCTGAAGTTAGACCTTTGTTGCGTGAGAAATTCTCGCAACATCGTTTTATTACAATATATATTTTATAACGCAAGGGCAACAACTGCTTGAAATTTATAGTCACTTTTCTCGGTCAGCAGTTGTCTCCTCGCGTTGGTATTGAATGCAGTTAAGTTTGCTATGCTAGGCCGTTTTCTCAGAAAACGGTTGGCAACCTGTTGGGTTCTCCTTTTAAGGTAATCATTCTTACGCTGGTTCGTAGTAAAGGTCCTTGCGTCTTAAGTTCTGAGCTGTGGTCATTTTGCGCTGGACTGCGCATGACTGGTCTTGTTTCTTGGTCGATCGATTTCCGCCCACCAGTCCAGTGAGCGATTTTGAATAGCTAGGAAGATGCCCCGCTGAGAGGGGATCTCCGCTATTTTTTGTTCTGTCAGGAATGTGAAGTCCTCTTAATGGATATTTCGTTTATTCGAGATAATACCTCTAGTGTATTCCCACATGCCGGGAGGCGTAATATTTCTGTGTATTTCCTGAAGGCAAGGTAAATTAACTTTTCATTAACTCTATCGATTTTTGGTCGTGAGCGATTTTTTGATTCATAGCCTGTCTTCGAAAGGCGTCGTCACGAGATGTTTTCCCAGCTCACATGTCGCTGTATTGTACTGCATCGGTTGATGCATGTCCCAAGGACCATTACTTGCTACTTTGTTACATGAACTAGGTTTGGAAAACCTTTGTTATCTAGAGGATATTTTTGAGGACATTATTTATACTTCGGCAGACGTGCCTGTCTTGCTGAAGTCAGATTAAGGAGAGTGAACTGATCTCATACATCTGGTTATCTTCTGGCTAAGATAGAAAAGGATGGAGAATTTTCCCGACTACATTACAGCCTTATAATGTATTGACATGCCTGTGAATCACCTTTATTATGATGCTGTCTACCGTCCATTGCTATACTGACATGTTGCTGTGATAATGACTGTCTGATGTACCTACATATTCGCGTATACATTTTGTCACTGTGGCGTCCACAATAAATGATACAGAAAAACGTCACTAGCTGTTACAAGCATCATTGACTTTATACGTCGTGAGTTAACTGACGTCTTTGTATGGATTGCCCTGTTTTTGTATGATCATTGTTTGACTGTACACATCTGCACACTACACAAAACCAGACCACGGGCACCATCACTCACCTCATGGTGCACGCGTCATTTGGCGGCCAATTACTCAATCATAATATAAATTGGGCGTCATCATTTGGTGGCCATAAGCTGGTTTGATCTGGTACCAGCAAACACGGGGTCCCTTACCCACTTCATTTTCAACAATAAGTCATCAGCATCCTTCGAGTAATTAACATTCTTCAAGACAGTCAACATCTTCAAAATTTTCAAAGTACTCGGCGTTGCCCGGTAAAAGTCAAAATTTCAATTTTTTGACGGAAACAAGAATTTGACAGTACCCGGCGTTGTTACATGTTGCCGGATAACTCGGACTGCTGTTATCTTTTACGCAAGTCAAGCAAGTTGCTGCTGTCAAGGTTCCAGTGCTGTCGTTTTTTGTGAAGGTCAAGTGCCGGTTGAAACGGGTTGTTTTCTGAAGAAGGCCAAGTACCGATTTCCATCAACTTACTTTTGGATTAGAAGGTCAAGTGCCGAAACAACTCAACATACAGTATTTCAGAAGCTCTAGTACCATCGTGTTAGCAGTGGAAGCAGTTCAGATGTGCCATCATCGTTGGAGCTTCGCTCTTTAGGACGTTGATTGACATCCGTTTTTTCTGCTGTTCTACGATTGGAAGCCTATAAGTTAAGTGGCCTGTTTGTATGTAAACTGTGCCCTTATACTTCTGCTGAGTCTTCTGTGTATCATCTCATTCTTTTGTCATATTGTTATATGTTATCTGTTTATATGTTATTCGTATATTTATATGTTTATATTTCAGCGGGTTCTCGGTTGGGTGGTGTCTCCCTTAGATCATGCCACGTCATAGAGGTCGTCTATTGTGAGCGTTTTCTGTAGGGTGAGCAAATTTCCGATACTGGAATTTGCTAAGCGACTTCTGTTGCTATTTATGTTAGCTGTGATGACATGTATTAATATTGTTTTCGTTATTATTTCGCATTCTTTAGTTTTGTTTTGATTTGTTTGTATTTGTTAGCCTACTCTTGACTATAGTTTAGTTTCATACAACATTTTTGTTTATACACTGTGGTGTCATGTATTTTGTTTAATTCTATCGCAGATATCGTCACATTTTTTGTGATATTTCATTAATTTCTGCTTTATTTTTAGTTGATTTCTGCGAACGTTTTTGTATTGTTGCTGATCTTTGTTATTGTTTACATTGTTATTGTTTACATTGTTTGCATTGTTTACATTTTCAATGTTTACATTCTGCATGTGTTTACATAGTCATTGTTTACAGTTATAGTAATTAGTTAATGGGCTATGCTAATGCACTGTTACTACTACACTGATGATAAATGAATGATGAATAGTGTCGTGCACTATTGAATGAGAAGTGCACTTATGATCAAGAATTGAGTGTTGATATTTCATATACAAGTTCTTTGATTGGAGACTTGTTTCCCACAGAGACTGGGATAATATATGTGATGTGAATATACAAGTGCTTAATTAAGACTTGTTACACTTAGGTTTGAAATAAATTAGTTAATTATTTCAGGTTTTGGACTCATATGTTAGACAACATGTCTACATTTGAGCACTTTATTGAGCAGGGTAAATTGCTTGGGAAGACTGGTGATAAGTTAGAAGAATTTGCAACTGCTCGATATGATAAAGCAATGGAAGCTGAACAAAAGAAACTGCAGATGCAGGTGGATGAAAAAAGATTCCAAATGGAAATGGAAAAACAAAAAAGGGAATCAGAAGCTGAGGAAAGAAAACTCCAGCTAGAAGCTGAGAATAAAAGACTTGAAAAAGAGGCTGAAAATAAAAGACTTGAAAAAGAAGCTGAGAATAAAAGACTTGAAAAAGAAGCTGAGAATAAAAGACTTGAAAAAGAGGCTGAGAATAAAAGACTTGAGAAAGAAGCTGAAAGACTTCAAATAGAGGCTCAGGCTGAGGAAAGAAGATTACAGAGAGAGTCTGATGAGAGGAAAGAGAAAGCAAAAATGGAACATGAAGAAAAGGTCTTAGCTTTAGAGTTGGAAAAATTGAAATTGATGAACATGAGTAATGGTAATGATTCAAACAAGGGTTCATCTTCTGGTAAGGCTAATAATGATACTTTTAAGATTAAGTTACCAACATTTAGTCCTTCCAGTGATGACATAATGTTCTATCTGGACAGATTTGAACAAGCATGTACAGCTCATAACATAGACAAAGCAAAATATGTTTATCAGTTATCAGGGATACTGACAGGTAAAGCTCTAAGTATATTAAATATGGTGGATGAACCTGACAAGAACAATTATGAGGTTGTCAGGGCCGCTTTGTTAAAGAAATATCAGCTTAACGAAGACGGCTATCGTCTACAATTTAAAAACATGTTACCTGAAAATGGAGTTGAATTCTCCGAGTTTATTGCAAGAATACGCATTACTTTCTCACGATGGGTTGAACTATCTAAGACGGAAAAAACTTATGAAGGACTTATGGACTTAATACTTAGAGACAAAGTCATGTCGTCTGTCAATGAGTCTTTCCTTGCTTTCCTTCATGAACGTAAACCTAAAACAATAAAAGAAATGGAAGATTTCTGTTGCCAATACGTAACTGCGCACCCACACATAACCATGGGTAACTCTAAGGTGAAAGAAGGTTTACCAGTTGCTTCGGCAGCTCCGTATGGTCAAAACTTTGCTCGTAGATCCCAACAAAATTTTGATAGAAAGGGCAGCGGTAATTTCTGTCAAAATCATGGAAATCAATTTCATGGTGATTCTTCTTCGAAGAATTGGAGACAACCTGATAGTACTCGTTACTATCACCCTAATAATTATAGGCATTTCAAAAGAGGATATGGTAATAGAGGTTATTCCTGCCGAAGACCTCAAAACCAAACAAATAGATGTTCGCATCAATGTGAACATGATAGTAATCGTGGAAACTGGAATTCGAACCATGATAACAATTACAATAGAGACAATAATAACTGCAGAGATAATAATAACTCTGATAACTTCAGAGGTAATAATAGTCGGGGTAGATCTCAACACAAAAAAAGAGATATCAGCAGGCTAATTCTGTACAACAGGAAACTGAGGGAGCCTGTAATCATGTTGTTGATAATAAAAACTTTGACGCTGTCACTGGTTCTGCTTTTGACTTTGAGAGAGCAAACAAATGCCCCCAATGCAGTACTTTATTCGAACCGGGTACCATAACTACTTTGAGTTGTGGTCACCCACTTCCCGCTCTTCCTGCTGCTGTTGCGCATGACGGGAGGGGTTCTTTAATCCTACATAAGGGTCTTGTTAATGATACTCCGGTCTCACTACTTTTCGATTCCGGATGCACCACTATTGGTGTTAGACAATCGCTTGTAGATCCATCTTGTGCTACAGGAAAGGTTATTAAATGTGTCACATTTGGCGGCACTCTAGAAAAATATCCTACTGCTGTAATTCGCATTGCCACTCCTTTCTTTACTGGAGATGTGCATGCTTGTCTCTTACCTAATCCTATTGCGGACCTTATTATTGGTCGTATTCACGGAGTTAGGGAGTGTACCCCACAGCAGATTGCTGCTTGGGAAGATAATAACATGCAAGCTACAAATGCAGTAGTTACAAGAGCACAAGCTCTACAAACACCCGAAACTTCACTGAATAGTGATAATGAAGTTGATAGCCAAGATAGTCACTTAGTAATCACTCGTGACTCTTTCATAAAATTGCAAGAAGAAGATCCTTCTTTAAAAAAATTCTTCATTCTTGCGAAGAAAGGTGATCCGAATCAGGATACAAATAGAAAATCTTGGATTGCAATGAGAAACGGCGTACTTGTACGTATGGTACAAGATTCGACTACGTCGGCACATTCGCAAATTCTTGTTCCCAAGAGCATGAGAGTGCAAATATTGCAACATGCTCATGACTCGCAATGTGCTGGACATATGGGTTTTGCCCGTACGAAGTCGAGAGTCCTTGCGGCTTTCTTTTGGCCTTTTGTCAATAAGGACATTCGTATTTACTGCCGATCATGCAAGGTATGTCAGGAGGTCAAATCTAGAGGACCACGACATGCTGCGCCTATCCAGGCTGCTGACATTCCTATTCGGCCGTTTCAGAAAATGGCCATAGATATTATTGGCCCTTTTAAGGTCAAGTCGGCCAGAGGACATCAGTTTATCCTTACATGTGTCGATATGTGCACACGTTGGCCAGAGGCTATTCCTCTTAAGAGCATATCTACTACAGATATCGCAGATGCTCTTTGGTTGATATTTTCTCGCTTGGGGTTCCCCAGAGAAATATTGTCAGACCATGGCACTCAACTCATATCTGACACTATGTCACAGGTAATGTCTACCTTACATATTGAACGATCTCTCAGTAGTATCTACCATCCTATGTCTAATGGGTTAGTTGAGCGTCTGAATAGAACGCTCAAGACTTTGCTTGGTAAGATAACTGAAGATCATCCTCAAGATTGGGACAGGGTTTTACCCGCGGCTCTCTTTGCCTATAGAGAAGTCCCTAATGAACACACAGGATTTTCTCCCTTCGAACTTGTCTTTGGCGCGCGTCCACGCGGCCCTATGTCTTTATTACACGATCTCATCACTGCCGATGATATTAGCGATGAAACTCAATCCTCATATGAGTATGTCATTGCTCTTAGACAAAAGATCATTGAGGCATGTAAGCTAGCAACTGCTTCATCAGAAATTGCTAAAGAGAAGGCAAGGCAGTTTGCTAACAAGAATAGATGTCTACGACAACTTTGTCCAGGTGACAAAGCATTCGTCCTACTCCCCAGTAGGGAAAATAGACTTCTTATTGCATGGAAAGGTCCGTATGCAATAGTCTCTCGGATTTCCGATGTTGACTATGTGGTCGATATTGATGGAAAGCATAAAACTTTCCACATAAACATGCTTTCGGAATTTCACGAACGTCCGGACTATTTGCTGCCTATTTTCCAGGCAACGGATGATGCTCCTGCACCTCACGGTCATTATTCATCCCTGTCTGTCATACAGGATGAGGAATCTACCTTCTCTGATGTCAATCTTCCCCTTCCAGTGGTTCCATTACATTCCACGGAATCTTGGAAAAACGTTTCTGTTTCTCCTAATCTTTCTGGTGACGAACATCGACAAGTCTCGTCGATGTTACAAACATTTCAGGATGTTCTCACTGACATTCCTGGACACACAGATGTCATAGAACATGACATAATTCTTACCGACAATAATCCAATTAGGGTTAGGCCTTATCCTATTCCTATACACTTTCAGTCGCAAGTGGAAAAGGAATTGGATGAAATGATTCAATTAAATATAATTGAACCATCGACTTCACCATATTCTTCTTCCATGGTTATTGTCCGGAAGAAGGATAAGAACATACGAATTTGCGTTGATTATCGCAAATTGAATCAGGTCACAAAGTTCGATGCTGAACCGATGCCTTTGTTAGAAGATCTACTGATTAGACTTTCTAATTCTAGATTCTTCACTAAACTTGACTTGTCTAAAGGTTATTGGCAAGTGCCTTTAGCAGAGCATGCCAAACCTCTTACTGCTTTTTCTACACCTAGGGGTCTATTTCAATGGAATGTTATGCCTTTTGGTCTCATGAACGCCCCTGCCACTTTCGTTCGCATGATGCGTCGAATTCTGTCACATCGTTCGGATGTCATCGCATACTTAGATGACATCTGTCTCTTCAGTGATACCTGGGAAGATCACTATTTAGGGTTATATGACTTACTGTCCACTCTACGTGAGAATAATTTGACAGCAAAACCTTCTAAAGCTTTTGTTGGTTTTGGTGAAATCTCTTTCCTGGGTCATCGTGTTGGTCATGGTCTCTTGAAGACAGAAGACCACAATACTTCCAAAATACTGAACATCTCTGTTCCTAAAACGAAGAAACAAGTTAGGAGTCTCTTAGGTTTAATTCAATTTTATGGGAGATTTATTCCAAATTTATCTTCGATCATGGCACCTCTCTCAACATTGTTGAAGAAAGGTTCGCCTAATCTGGTCCGTTGGTCTGAAGAATGCCAATCTTCACTAGACCAAATCAAGAATATATTTTCTTCTCCTCCCATCTTAAGATTACCTACTCTTGATAGGACTTTTGTTCTTCGGAGTGATGCTTCATCCACTGGGATTGGAGCAGCACTGATGCAAGAATATGCAAATACTCTGCATCCTGTTATGTACATTTCTAGAAAACTAAATGCGGCAGAGAGGAACTACTCGGTTTTAGACCGTGAGTTGTTAGCGATGGTTTGGTCAATTCTAAAACTACAAAGATTCCTCCTGGGCGCACATTTCATTCTAGAGACTGATCAGAAAGCTCTTACAGCTATTCAGACTAAGAATTTGAAGAGTTCGAGATCCACTCGATATGCTATAGCTCTTCAACCTTTTCACTTCACGGTACGAGCTATCCGTGGTGCGGATAATGTGATGGCTGACATTTTGTCTAGATGCCCACATGACTCCAACTAATACTTCTGTCCTATATTTCCATATATTACAGAGTCATAACACACCTATATTACTACAATAGATTAGCACATCTGTACTCACTTTATATGTACACACTATCGTGCTTTGTTGTCATCTTCTTCTGTTCGTTTTTTAAGATGATAGAGGAGGACTGAGTAGTTAATATAAGGGCCGTTAGTTTACTAAACAGCCACAATTATTAATAATGTATTGTACCTTATGAAGCATATTAGTTATTAATTAGCATTATATTGCTTGTACTTTCTCAGAATGTCATTGTTGAGCTGAGGACTTACCTTACTATTATCAAGCATGACGAGTTCTAGATTGTGTACTTACCCTCGGAATACCAGAGCATATGTCCTGGATCGTCATGTAGTTTAACTTTACTATGTACTTATGTCATTACATGTCAAAGAATGTACTATTTAAATTTTCCTATCAGATTTGTACATCCATTTTTAAAGACAATATTAGAGTATGCTGTTTAATGATGATTATGGTAACTTGCATACGTATATTGTGTTTACATGCTAACGTGATGTGTGTTGGTGACACCTCCCCGATGTGAATATTTTTTGAGACATATTTATTTTTCTGTTGAGGTATATCCTCACCAGACACTCTATATTTAGCCTCATGTTAGGCAATTTAATTAATTATCAGCGCATAATTCGTGCGTTTTGAGCCGCTTATCGCATGCTCTTTGATATTTAAAAAAAAAATATGTTCCACATTTTTTTTTTATCGGGAGGAGGTGGTGATATGTTGCGTGATAAATTCTCGCAACATCGTTTTATTACAATATCTATTTTATAACGCAAGGGCAACAACTGCTTGAAATTTATAGTCACTTTTCTCGGTAAGCAGTTGTCTCCTCGCGTTGGTATTGAATGCAGTTAAGTTTGCTATGCTAGGCCGTTTTCTCAGAAAACGGTTGGCAACCTGTTGGGTCCTTTTAAGGTAATCATTCTTACGCTGGTTCGTAGTAAAGGTCCTTGCGTCTTAAGTTCTGAGCTGTGGTCATTTTGCGCTGGACTGCGCATGACTGGTCTTGTTTCTTGGTCGATCGATTTCCGCCCACCAGTCAGTGAGCGATTTTGAATAGCTAGAAAGATGCCTCGCTGAGAGGGGATCTCCGCTATTTTTTGTTCTGTCAGGAATGTGAAGTCCTCTTAATGGATATTTCGTTTATTCGAGATAATACCTCTAGTGTATTCCCACATGCCGGGAGGCGTAATATTTCTGTGTATTTCCTGAAGGCAAGGTAAATTAACTTTTCATTAACTCTATCGATTTTTGGTCGTGAGCGATTTCGATTCATAGCCTGTCTTCGAAAGTCGTCGTCACGAGATGTTTTCCCAGCTCACATGTCGCTGTATTGTACTGCATCGGTTGATGCATGTCCCAAGGACCATTACTTGCTACTTTGTTACATGAACTAGGTTTGGAAAACCTTTGTTATCTAGAGGATATTTTTGAGGACATTATTTATACTTCGGCAGACGTGCCTGTCTTGCTGAAGTCAGATTAAGGAGAGTGAACTGATCTCATACATCTGGTTATCTTCTGGCTAAGATAGAAAGGGATGGAGAATTTTCCCGACTACATTACAGCCTTATAATGTATTGACATGCCTGTGAATCACCTTTATTATGATGCTGTCTACCGTCCATTGCTATACTGACATTGTTGCTGTGATAATGACTGTATGATGTACCTACATATTCGCGTATACATTTTGTCACTGTGGCGTCCACAATAAATGATACAGAAAAACGTCACTAGCTGTTACAAGCATCATTGACTTTATACGTCGTGAGTTAACTGACGTCTTTGTATGGATTGCCCTCTTTTTGTATGATCATTGTTTGACTGTACATCATCTACACACTTCACAAAACCAGACCACGGGCACCATCACTCACCTCATGGTGCACGCGTCATTTGGCGGCCAATTACTCAATCATAATATAAATTGGGCGTCATCAACCTTATTTAGCTTTTAGCACCTCGGAAGGACATTATGAATTCAACATGCTACCATTCGGATTGAAAAATGCTCCGAGCGTATTTTCAAGGATGATGCGCAAATTGTTGGATCCCCTGAATAATCCATGTATCACGAATTTCATGGATGATATTCTCGTCGCCACAGAGACATTTGAAGAACACATTAACTCTCTGAAAATGTTATTTGATAGGCTTATGGAAGCTAACTTAACTGCTAGACCAACAAAATGTTGTATTGGATGCAAAGAGTTGGAATTCTTGGGACACACTGTATATCAGGGTAACACGACCCCTGACCCCAAGAACTTGGAAAAACTGCAGAGAGCACCTAGACCACAAACAAAAAAAGACGTGCGATCATTCGTGTCGTTATGTGGGTTTTACCAAAAATACATCAAAAATGTTAACTCTATATGTGCTCCTCTGACTGATCTGACTCGCAAAGGAAATCCAGATAAAATTGTTTGGACTGCGCAATGTGAATTAGCATTCCAAGAGTTAAAGGAAAAACTCACTAGCAAGCCTATTCTCAAATTGCCTGATTTGACACAGGACTTTGTGGTGAGAACAGATGCAAGTAATGTAGGCTATCTATCTGTATGGTAGGACTTTTGTGGTCCAGACAAATCATCAGCCCCTAGTGTTCTTATCTCAGGCCAAGCATGAAAATGCAAGATTGTTAAGATGGTCTTTATTGTTACAACCTTATCAGTTTATTATCGAATATATCCCGGGGTCATTGAATGTCGGTGCAGATTTCCTCAGTAGGCACCCCTGTGATCAAAATTAGAGTAGTTGGCAGGCGTGAGAGTAATTTTATCTATGTGTATCACTGGTTTTGGAACTTGCAGTAGTGCATGTTCTCAAGTGGGGAGATGTGTGATGAATTTACCGTGATACAACGTTAAAATATCTCCAATTATAAAGATAACATGTAGGGATAGAAATAATGCGTGAGATACTAGGAGACATGCTCGCCTATGCCAGCATTTCCTACCGCCATTGAAACTATCTAGTTAGACATGCAGACGAAACGTTACCCTTTTAGACGGGAGGGAAACGGAGATAAAAATCATTATGACGGTCTGAACACGTGTTTGAATCTAGAAAGGCAAAAAGACGTAATTTGTAGTTTAAAGGAAAAAAATTACGCCACTAGTTAACACAATGTAAGGAAATGGACAGAAAAGACCTTAGCTCTTGTTAGAAACAGTCGTATCTTAGACGTTTTACCGTACTTGGTTGTTTTGTTCGAATATAGCGGCAAATGCCATACCCAAAGGTTCAAACCAAATTTCAAAAACTAACCTTGAGAAAAGTAAGGTTTTCGTTAATAATAAAGTTATGAAAATAAAACCTAGCTAGTTTGATAACCCATCTTAAGCTGACAAATAATATACTTTTATTTATACAGACGGACAGATAACAAGGAAGATATTGACAAAAGACCGTATTGTTCCTATCAGACTAGCGAACAGTATTGTTGTGCATACTTTCACTAAAAGTCACTTTTTGCGTCCTTGAGACAGGAAAAAGGCAAAAATCAAACTGTAATAAACTAGCGGGGCAAAGTCGGGAGATAGTGGCTAAAAATAACTTAGGAAGCAGGTTTGTGTCGTTTTTACATGTTGTAGTCTAAAAAAACAAGTGAAATTGGGGAAAAGCCAAATTGTGACCGACGTACATTTGAGAAATTGAGATGTACTTTTGACTTTATTTTCAAAATTCAAATTGAAAAGCTTGGTCTTTCGATCTGATTGGCCAACGCATTTTTATATTAGCAAGATAGAGACGCACATTTGTGCCATTCGAAAGAAGTCTGTCCTATAACACAGTTCTTAACTGCTAATGGTGTTTTCCAGGAAATATACATTAAATTCAGTGGGACGCCATACTCTAGCCAGCAGCTCAGCTGAGTTTTGCTAGTATTAAGTACTGTGTTCTCAATTTCGAATTGTGGTAAGGATAAAAGCATTTCTCTTGTTTATTTTAATATTTTGAGTGATTGATACTGCCATATCAAAAAGAAAATGATTACGACAAGTAAGTGCTTGCTCTAGGTCCCCAGCCGCAGTTCAGGGTCTAGAGACAAACAAATAATATATGGTCACCTAACTAAGACTATGGAAGGCGGATCAATTATTGAGATCAGTGGGAACATATCACCCATCTTATTGAAGGAAAGAGGAAACTATTGAACATATCTCAGATGCAATGCAGTCTTGGGGAACTGGTACTATGTGAAAACAACTGGGTGAGATGTGCTATGTTGGTCAGAGAGATCTGACCCAGTCTGTGTAATGTGGTTGTGTGGTGTTGTGTGTAAGAGTGACTCAGTAGATAGAGTACTGACACATGGCACAAAATTTTGTTTCAGAAGTTTCTGTTTTGGCACTAAAGTGGTGCCAAATGCTGTTGTAAAAATACACAAGCGTGTGCCTGTGCAGCCTAACATTTGTGTCAGTGAAGCCTAACATTGGTGTCAGTGAAGCCTAACATTGTACTCCAGCTACGGAGAGGAGTAGGCTACCAGACTCCTGTACCAGATCGTCACAGGCGAGATAAGTGAAAACCTGGCCTGCTGGAGATTCACAACTATTCCACCATCAACTAAATAAATAAATATTGAGAAATATAACATTTACTTCATTCCATAAGTTAATGGACAATGATTATTGTAGTCACAGATTGGGCGTGATGACGCCACTCCAACGAAACATCCAGTGCTAGTTCTCCCAAAGACATTATAAATAATAGTAATATTAACCAGTCTTATAATATACCTATGTACACAAATTACATTTTATTATGCCACATATTTATGCATTTCATTAATAAATTCATATCATTACATATGTTCTGACCAAAATAAAACTTGGTTTAGAACTAATAAATTTAAAAAATTGTTAAAACTAAAACCATAACAACCAGAGTTGGTTCAGTGTATTGTAGAGTTTATTATTATTATTATTATTATTAGACTTAATAATTACATGTGTGTGTCTGTATATTATATTCACTACACATTACATTTCAGTACCCTAGACTTTTTAACGTAGCTAACATTCATTATAGTAAAACAAGTCTGTTTGAGGTCGTAAGTAGTAGCGGAAAGGCCTCCTGTAATTCACATAAACTTTTATCTCAGGAGCCTTCACAGCTGACCTCATACAGTACACTAGGTAACATAACAAACATACAATAACATCAAAAACCACTACAGTGAAGAAAAGAAGAGTATATAGAGAATTTTAATGATCATAACTCTCTATGACAATATATATATATATATATATATATATATATATATATATATATATATATATATATATATATATATATATATATATATATATATATATATATATATATATATATATATATATATATATATATATATACGATTATTACAGATACGTAGGGAGAGTTGTTGGTAAGTATCGTAGTCAAAGATACGATCCCGGTGACAAGTCTATCATACAAAACGACTAAGTACTGTATACACAGACGATTTTTGAAGAAAAAAAAGGTTCGATTTACCTTGGGACTAAGTATAGTCATGTATCTACAAGTGGGGAGGTATACATGTTAAACTTGTATCTCTATTCTTTTACTTCCTGGGTTCATTATGGCTGACTTTGTAAAAGTTAAGTCAGAATTTGTACAAAATGGAAAGGACTTTGGTTTCTCGGGCGATGATCTTATAGCCTATGTAAATAAGGAAGTAGCTGCATACAAAGAGAGAGAAGAAAAGAGAGAAGAGAAAGAGAGAGAAGAAAAGAGAGAAGAAAAGAGAGAAGAGAAAGAGAGAGGAGAGAAGAGAAAGAGAGAGAAGAAAAGAGAGAAGAGAAAGAGAGAGAAGAAAAGAGAGAAGAGAAAGAGAGAGAGAAGAAAAGAGAGAAGAGAAAGAGAGAGAAGAAAAGAGAGAAGAGAGGGAACAGGAAAGAATGGAGAGAATTCGTTTGGCAGAAATTGCTGCAGAACAGGCGAAATTTGAGGGAGAGATAACTTCTGAGTAGGAAAAATTACGTATTCAATCTTCTGGTACAAGGGAAGCTTATGGTACGGGATCGTCTAAGATCATTAATTTAAAATTACCACCTTTTGCACCACTGCATGACGATGTAGGGTTCTATATCCAGAGATTTGAATCACGAGTTGCTGCTTTAAGATTACCTAAAGATTTGTGGCCTGAACATTTTGTTGGGTTACTCACAAATGAGGTGGATAGTATGTTATAACTGGGTATTATTTCACCGTCGGATTCACCTTTCTGTTTTCCTATGGTGGCGGTTCGAAAGAAAGATAAGTCCATTCGTATCTGCATTGACTTTCGTCGTCTTAACAAAGTGACCATATCGGATTCTGAACCGATGCCTTTGCTGGAAGATTTGTTGCCACGCTTATCATCTGCCACTTTCTTTAGCAAGTTTGACCTGTCTAAAAGTTACTGGCAGACTCCTTTGGCTGAGGTATCGAGACCTTTGACTGCCTTTGCCACTTCTCGGGGATTGTTCCAATACAATGTAATGTATTTCGGTTTACGGAACGCTCCAGCGACATTTGTACGCATGATGTGTCGCGTTTTAGGTAACCGCACAGATCTTATTTCGTATATGGACGATATTTGCATTTTTCATGACACTATAGAGGACACTTAGATAGAGCTCTATGCGAGCATAGACCACGTTTCTTCATAGTGATGATCACATTTATGAGACAATTTACATATATTTATTTATTTATCCATATTTTTTCTTTTCTTCTTCCATCGTTCATTTGTCATATCCATGTATCAAAACTTGCATTACTTGCCTTACTATTTTCATATTAACTTGGTTTCAATCTATGTCTATATCATTTACTTCGTCTGTGTATAATCATGAGTTGGATTAGCGGTGATCTTAAAAATTTGGTTCCGCTTCATCTGGTGATTGCCTGTCTTTTTCTTCTTCTTCCTCGTTCGCCCTGAAAAATATGGTGGTTGCGTTGTGTCTGTTTACGCCTAAGCTGTGATATCTGCACCTTTCGGTCGACACATCCGACTTCTGCACGGCATTTTTTAAGGACCGGGTTTGCCTTCCCATTGCGATCCGCACTCGCTCAGCCAGACTGCACTGCTGCAGACTGTTTCCAGGACCACCACGTAGAGGTGGAGTGCGGTCTTGACCAGCTCTGGTTCGCTGGTCCTGATGCAAGCATTACAGCTATGGGTCGCTGACTGCATTCACTATTGCTGCATCTTGGGGTCCCGATTGCCTGTCTGAAAACGTGGTTTTCAGTAGTTCGGGGGGGGGGGGAGGGAGGGGGGAGGAGGTAATGTGGCGTTTGCTATAGCACGCCACATGTCAGAGAATAACCAAGAGTTTGGTGCTGGTAAGCGCGGCACGATAAAGAATTGTCTGTGTACTTCGCACATGACGTAAACATGTTTGGGGATAGAAACAGAGGAGAGTTGATGTTTACCCTGATGGGTTCGCTTGTGTCATCTACCAGATGGTAGATATTTTAAAAGTGTTCAATGGATAATTGTTGGGTTCTTTTGTGATGGTGTATGGTAGTAATAGTAAGCTAGTGATAGGTGTATCAATGTACTAGCTTAGACACGCGAATGGTTTCAATAAAATGTCAAAAGAGTTGTTCAAGCAAACTCCAACGAGTGGTAGGCAATTGGCCAATGCATGACTGTAATCAACTCGTTGGTCAAAGTTATTAAGATTTATTGACGCATTACGAACGGCAATCAACAAGACGATCATGATTAACGATGAGAGTATTATAATTTACAGTTGCTGATAATAATAATAAATTCTTGCAGATTCTTTATCAATCAAGTCCTTTTCTATCCAAGTGATTAGGATTCACTAACAGTTACCATCTAAGATACATTAAGGTAATGTCCGTTGACCTTCTTCCAAGGACATCTGTCATAGTAAACGGATTCATACTCATGGATGACGCTTCCATATAAGACTTGACTAAATCCCAGACTTTCTCCTTACAATAATTTATACAGTTGATATAATCCATAAAGTCATACACGAAAATACAAACAGGTTAGAGACTTCTGTTGACTAACCTCTCCTGCAATATGCCACGACCTTGGCATTGGTATTACGAAAATACGATATTCAACATATGATCAAATATATCCTTTACTCGTAGGACTTCCCACTACGTAAGATTTCAGTGAGGCTAAGATCTCTACTGTTCCATTCTAGGAATCCAGCAAACCTGGATTCCCGCTAGACTCCAGTGATGAGAAGCCGTTCCACTTAATCATTAATACATATATAAAACGAGGGCTCAAAACAACTTACGCATCGAACTGGATGTTGGCTTCCACCTGAAGACCAACCATCCTTCACAAACAATTCTTCCACAGAATTGTACAGAATAAATAATATAAACACACGGACAGTAAGTCCGACTTGCCCTTACAAGATCCTGACGTCATAACCCCTAAACTAGGTAACCCGTGCGCCAAGAGTAACACATACTCTGCATTGTGCACGTCGGTGCGTGAATAAATCGAACGCACAAATAATATAACTATATCAAGACTGGTGCGTACACTGGCAGGACCGAAGACTACCCCCTAGGTAAAAACGTACGCAACAGCTCCCTTATCACCGGCCCTTAAAAAAAAATTAATTCTATTAATTTTTTTTGAACTAAGTACCCAAGAGAAGTGAGTCAAAAACTACATCGATATATATGAACATAAATCAAAGTCATAATGTTATACAATATTATGAAAAAGAATATAAAATGGAAATCAATATAACTAAATGAAAGTATGCATTAAAGCACACATCCACAATCGACCTACTTTGGAACGATGTGGTAAAATTCGAAGTAAACGAAAGTTGAAAATGAAAACCAAAAATGGATGATAAAAACATTCAACTAAATTTTCAAAACAAACCAGAAACATATGATTTTAAATGAAAATGAAAAACAACGATGATGGTAATCAATGACAAGGGAATCAAAAAACAAAAAAATGAAAATAAAACATGCAAATTGCAACGAAGCATAATTAAACACGTGAAGAAGCAACACCCTTAATGTATCTAACATTAGTAAGGTGGACTAGTTATCTAAAAGTTGAAAGATCATGTACCATGAGAAGTAAATATAAGTACTAAGAGACACTTACAACTATTAAAGTTAGTTAATGTGCACTCTACAATTACTTAAGTAGCTTAAATTGATTTCTTCTAATTAATATAGTTCTTAATTACAAATAAATCACTAATTACTAATTTATTTAAGTAATTGCAATTTTACTCAGTGTTACTGTTCCAATAAGACTAGTTAGTAATCGATGAGAATATGTTCTTAATGTTCCATATACGATGACAAGATATTCTCTAACACGATATGTAGTGTAATATGTTCCATAAGAATATTGACTGTCTATTTGTCACTATTAACAATGTTTCCGTATTAATAAAATGTTACGACACAATAAGTTATGTTATAATCCAAAAGTAAGTATATCCAGGAACTTATGCTGGTACGAATAATTCAGTTCCATACAAAGTATGTATAGAGGTTCAATAATTGATACCGTACAAAGTTCCTCTTATTATATATGACCTATTATCTGTGAGGACGTTTCAACATCTGGAAGTGGTTTAGGTTCGACAAGTTCGTTTGGGCATCTTGACAAACAGTCCGCAAACACATTTTTCACTCCAGGAATTGAACGAATTTCAAAGCTATATGGCTGGAGAGCTATCGCATATCTTGTTGACTTTGAAGATTTAACGTCCTTAGTGTTCAGTGCTGTGAGAGCTTTTTGGTCAGTTTCCACTACAAAGTGTGAGCCCAGTAAATAACGTTCCAGCTTTGTGATTGACCATACTAACGCGAGTAACTCCTTGTCAAGAACGGAGTATTTCATTTCGCTCGTCGTTAATTTTCTTGAAACATACATGACTGGAAATAAGGTGCCTGTATATTCTTGCATCAAAACTGCAGCAATGGCGTAAGAAGATGCGTCACTACGAAGAATAAAAGTGAGATCTTTGTTAGGCAACCTCAAAAAAGGCTCATTTGAAAAAAAATCTTTTATATAATCTAACGCGATTTGATGTTCGTTAGACCACTGGATTATGTTAGCTGTCCCTTTTCTCAGTAAAGAAGAAAAAGGAGCAGTTATAGTAGACAAATGAGGAATGAACTTAGAATAGAACTGTATTAGTCCTAAAAGAGATCTAACTTGTTTTTTTGTCTTAGGTGCTGAGATGTTTAAAATCTTAGAGACATTACTGTCTTCTGTATACATTAAACCATGACCTATACGATGACCCAGAAAGGAAATGTCATGAAAACCGACAAATGCCTTTGAAGGTTTCGCTGTTAAGTTATAACCCCGTAAAGTAGAAAGTAAAGCTTTTAATCCCTGAATATGTTCATCCCAAGAGTTACTGAAAAGACAGATGTCATCTATGTAAGTAATGACATCGGGACGATGAGACAGTACGCAGCGCATCATGCGTACAAAGGTAGCTGGCGCATTTACTAATCCGAATGGCATAAAATTATATTGGAATAATCCATGTGGAGTCGAGAAAGAAATGATCTCTAGAAAAGAAACAATGATTAGTAAAGAAAAGAGATGATGACTGCATAGGCTGAGTCATCAAAGAATGTGATATCAAAATCCAATATTAGTAGGTTACTATCTGCGTGACGCAGAATCAGGAACCAATTGTAATCGGAGAGAATGGTGGTGGAAATACACACCATTGTCCCGCTCGATAGCCATGCGAGCATCTTTATTGGTTCGAAATGTAACCACGGCGTCACCATACCTGTTATTGGTATGTGGCAATAGACGTACAAACTTAACGTCCGCCGTGTGGTTGAGAAAATCTCCTAGTGCTTGCCAACTAGTTCGCTGTGGCAGATTTTGCACAAGGATGGTGCGAGAAGATGCACCTCTACCAATATAAGTGGTACCGTAGTCACAAGAATGTGAACAAGGTTGATGGGTAACATTAGTCCTCTTAGGTATATTATAATATTTATTATTTATACCTGTAGGATTATTATTAAATGTACCATACTTTTGTACTTGAATATGACTGCTTCCACTAGGCAAAGGTTTAGGTGTACAGCATGTCGTAGACATTTGCTTGCTGGACAAAGTGACAACTTTGTCGACAACCTTATTAGTTTTAGTAGTCTCATCTAAATTATAACACTTATTTTCTTTAGGAACATCCTTTACCTTTTTTACAACCTTAATAGTTTTCTTTTGATCAGTTGCCTGCTGATCAATTCGCCAGGATTTGTTTTCAGAACTGGCCTTATTATTCTGCCGAGGGAAGGTATATGTCCCACGGAATGACTTACTAGTCTTCCCAGGTTGTGTTGAAACCTTAATGTCATTCTTAGGAATGGATGCATGTCGTAAAGGTTGTAACGAATTAGCTACAGTGGCGTAATGAACAGTGGAATCATGTTCAATGCTAGATTCCAAGACCTCATCATTACATAACAGTTTAGCAGTATGTGCATGTGAAACAAATCTGGGTATTGTCGTAAATGCACGAGTACCATGTATATGTTGTTCTTCCCAATCAGCAATCTGCTGTGGGGTACACTCTGTTATACCATGTATGCGACCTAGGATGACATCACAAATTGGGTTCGGAAGAAGACAGGCGTGGATCTTTCCTGAAAAGAAAGGTGTTTTTAAATCAATAACATCTGTGGGAAATGTTTCCACGGTGCCACCAAAAGTCACGCATTTCACAACATTGCCCGTAGCGCAACAAGGGTTGATCAGCGAAGTCCGAACACCGACAGTGCTACAACCTGAGTCAAATAAAAGAGAGCATGGAATGGAATTGACAAATCCTCTGTTAAACTTAAGAGAACCCTGTCCCTGGTGTACTGACGCAGAAGTGGCCGTGCAGACCGCAGGTAGACTAGGCAAAATATGTCCGCAGCGCAGCGTCGTGATCGCCTTGGGCTGGAAAAGAGTCGAGCATTCTGGACAATCTTTCACCTGGTTACAATCAAGAGAACAAGACATAGCATTATGAGTTTCAGCTCCTTTACCCTGTTCATTGTTAGCCTGAGTATCACTTAAAGCGACATTAGAATGTCTACGTGTATTGCTCGAAGATCTATCTCTACGTCGCGATCGATTCTGATTATTGGCATTAAAATTGCTACAATTATCATTTCTGCTTGAGTTAAAATCTGGATGAGTACGCCAATTATTGTAATTAACGTTGTGATGTTGGTTAAATGATTTATTCCAAGAACCTTGTCTATTTTGTGGAACTTGAGATTTTGATCGCCAGTGTTGTTTATTATAACTTCCTTGATTATATTTAAAATTATTGTTACCAAAATCTCGCGATCTATGAGCTTGGTTCCAAGAAACATTAAATGGAGCAGATTGTTGAAATTGCTTCCCCTTATAAAAATTACCATTGTTAAAATTGTCATTATTTCCCTTATTGAAGTATCTGTCGTTACTCACTGAACGATTGCGTGGAAAATTATTTTGTTGTATGGCAAAAGCAACTGGCAATTCACTTTTAATCTGTGCATTACTTAGATCCATGGATGGGTGAGCAGTGCAAAAATTTTTTGAATGTTCTTCTAGATCTTTCATAGATAAAGGTTTCCGTTCGTGCAAAAATGCAAGAAAGGCTGGATTTACTGACGATAGTACCTTATCGCGCAGCAGTAAATCGAAAAGACCTTCATACGACTTTTCTATCTTGGACGATTCGATCCATCTTTCTAGGGTTAGCCGTATTTGGGAAAGAAAATCACTAAAGTTTCTACCTGATTGCGGTAGCAATGTTCGAAAACGTAATCGGTATTCATTTTCCGTCATTTGGAATTTTTTAAGAAGAGAAGCTCTAAGAGCGTCATAATCATTCTTATCATTAGTACTGGTGGTATGATAAACTGCCAAAGCATCTCCAGTAAGTAATCTGGATAAATATGTACAATATAGTGCTTTATCCACATTGTAAGACCTACAAGTGGCCTCAAATCTGTCTAAAAAGAATATTACGTCGTCAGACGGGGGATTAAATTTAGGTAATTTAAGGTGAACTTCCTTAAAGTTATCATGTCTGGATGAAGCTTGGCCTTCGAAAGTTCTCTGAGAATTAGCTTCTTGAGTTAACCTAATTCTATCATATTCTACCTCTGCCAATTTCCGATCATGCTGTCGTTTCCTTTCATTTTCCTCAGTTTCAAGTTGAAATTTCTTTGCATTTTCCTGAGCAATAAATTTTCTCTCCTCCATCTCTCCTTGCTTATTTTCGATTTCAATCTTAAGTAGTCTTTCTTTTTCTGCAGCATCAAATCTAAATTTTTCTTCAGCCTCCAATCTTTTCTGTTCTGCCTCACGCTGAAATCGCTTCTCTTCTAATTCAGCGGCCAATCTCATTTTTTTCTCATTTTCTGCAGCCTCAAATTTCATCTTCTCATTTTCTTCAGCACGTTTCTCTTCTAATTCAGCGGTTAATCTCATTTTTTTCTCATTTTCCTCAGTCTCAACTTTCAAATTTTCTAATCTTAAAGTTTCTAGCTTTCTCTGTTCAGCTTCTATTTCTTGAGCTTTCCTATATTCTGAAAGTGCGAATGCTTTTGCCTCATCAGGAGCCATCTGAAGAGCTTTTGCTTGTTTAATGAAATAATCTAGTGAATACATTATGCTTTATAAGTAGTCACAATACTCTTGATTTCTAAAATGATAATTAATTAATGTAAATTAATTAACCTTGTTACTATACCAAGTGGTCTTCGTTCCTGTCCTAGAACGGTAAATTATACTCATATAATTGTCAAATATATTAATAATCAATAAGTAATTTATGTAATGAAATGTTATGAAAGCAACAACGTGATAGACAATAGAAACAATACTGACAAGACAAGATATAATAAACGACTGAAAACGTTCGCATAAATCAACCAAAATAAAAATGGAAAAATTAAGAAATAATGTTGCATAGAATGCAATGAAATATGCGATAAAAACTTACACAAGACAATTGACAATACAGTGTATAAACATTAATGGTGTAAAAAACTGAACGAAAGTCAGGTGAGAAGGACGTAATATACAAACAAAATACATCATAAAACTAAGTACGAATAAAAATAACTATGAAAACAACGATTAAAACTTGACGGAACAGCTAAACAGATACTATTATAAGAGACAAGTAGCGATCGGAACTACGGCAAGGTTTCTAGCCTTGAACCGGAATTATCGCTCAATTGAAACTTACAAACTAAATCTTATAGAACGTCTGACAAGAGCCCGAATCAGCTTCGAGATGAACCTCGTTTGTCAGATGACCTCCCTACCGCCCACGATGAATATATAACACAGAACATGCAACATAACTAATAAATGGACATATAAGAGAATAGGCACAGCCAAACACAATACAGTGATAAACGATACTCCGTTTATACTTATCTCGGCTGATAAAAATTAATGCCTCGTCTCCGTAAAATGTACGTTTGAGAATCGAAATACTTCGCCTTGAGTATTTGAGTAAAGCTCGCACGAAAATAAGGACAAAAGGATGATGTCCAACGTAGTTAGTCACTGGAGAACTTGGTGTTGAGGTTCACTGCTGACCTTGACCTTCTGCAAACCGTCGTGTTGATTCCATAATGAAGACACGGGTCTTTTTGTCTAACGATTCTTGAAAAAATATTGAGTAAGTTCCCTTCTTTGAAACTTGTCCAAATCACACTGTGCCGCCATTTACTGTTGGGTTCTTTTGTGATGATGTATGGTAGTAATAGTAAGCTAGTGATAGGTGTATCAATGTACTAGCTTAGACACGCGAATGGTTTCAATAAAATGTCAAAAGAGTTGCTCAAGCAAACTCCAACGAGTTGTAGGCAATTGGCCAATGCATGACTGTAATCAATTCGTTGGTCAAAGTTATTAAGATTTATTGACGCATTACGAACGGCAATCAACAAGACGATCATGATTAACGATGAGAGTATTATAATTTACAGTTGCTGATAATAATAATAATAAATTCTTGCAGATTCTTTATCAATCAAGTCCTTTTCTATCCAAGTGATTAGGATTCACTAACAGTTACCATCTGAGATACATTAAGGTAATGTCCGTTGACCTTCTTCCAAGGACATCTGTCATAGTAAACGGATTCATACTCATGGATGACGCTTCCATATAAGACTTGACTAAATCCCAGACTTTCTCCTTACAATAATTTATACAGTTGATATAATCCATAAAGTCATACACGAAAATACAAACAGGTTAGAGACTTCTGTTGACTAACCTCTCCTGCAATATGCCACGACCTTGGCATTGGTATTACGAAAATACGATATTCAACATATGATCAAATATATCCTTTACTCGTAGGACTTCCCACTACGTAAGATTTCAGTGAGGCTAAGATCTCTACTGTTCCATTCTAGGAAACCAGCAAATCTGGATTCCCGCTAGACTCCAGTGATGAGAAGCCGTTCCACTTAATCATTAATACATATATAAAACGAGGGCTCAAAACAACTTACGCATCGAACTGGATGTTGGCTTCCACCTGAAGACCAACCATCCTTCACAAACAATTCTTCCACAGAATTGTACAGAATAAATAATATAAACACACGGACAGTAAGTCCGACTTGCCCTTACAAGATCCTGACGTCATAACCCCTAAACTAGGTAACCCGTGCGCCAAGAGTAACACATACTCTGCATTGTGCACGTCGGTGCGTAAATAAATCGAACGCACAAATAATATAACTATATCAAGACTGGTGCGTACACTGGCAGGACCGAAGACTACCCCCTAGGTAAAAACGTACGTAACAATAATGTCTTGTAAGCCGTCGATGTGTTTAAATATGGAACTAACAAATGAAACGGGATCATCTATATTACTTATGTGGAATAATGGAATGTGGAATTTGATGAAATTAACTTGCTTTGCAATGCCTTGTCGTGATGTGTAGTCTACGTTGAAATAAATGTTGGAATGTCAATGGAGTTTCCAAGTCGATATATTTATCGTTGAGTTGGAACATTGGAAATATTGTTACTGAGTTCTTATGGCGGTTGTTATGAACCTTGTGGACGAAATAATTATTAATCCTAGACATAATCGAGCAAACGAGCATAATATGAAATTTAACAATATAAACCACAACACCACAACCACATTCATGCATTCATAACCCTCCACTCCCAAAGGAGCCTAGGCCTTCAACAAACACATGCCAAGTCCTCCTGTCACGTGCCATCATCTCAAGTTCTTTCCACGTTCTCCTCATCATTTTCACCTCTGTTTCCAGCTCTCTTCTCCGTGTGCTTCTTGGTCTTCCTCTGCCTCTCTTGCCCTGGGGGTTCCAGAACAAGGACTGCCTTGTAATGCTATCATCAGGTTTTCTCAGTGTGTGTCCTATCCATCGCGATCGTCTTCTTCTCATCTCTTGTTCCACTGCACTTGTCTAGTTCTTGTCATCAGTTCTACGTTGGTAACCTTTTCATACCATTTTAATCCCTCTTTTCTACGCAAGCACCCATTTATGAAAGTCTGTAGCTTTTTGGTTGTTGTCTTTGTTGTTTTCCATGTCTCAGAGCCATACAATAGGATTTACTTCACATTTGAGTTGAAGATTCTTATTTTCGTGTTGAATCAGTTTTCTCTTGATCTCCATATATTTCCCAATGCAATGAAAGCTCTTCTTGCTTTTTGTATTCTTATTTTGATATCACTGTCTGTCCCTCCAACTTTGTCTATATGTTGCCAAGATATGTGTACGATTCTACATCTTGTATTGGTGTTTCTTCAACCCTGTTATCATTACCTGCATTTATTCTCATTATTTTTGTCTTTTCCCTGTGTATTTTCAGACCCAATTGCTGCGACCTCTCATCGAGTGTTTTCAATTTGTTCTGCATTTGATTATGGTTATGGGACAGAACAGCCAAGTCATCAGCAAAATCCAGATCATCCAACTGTTTAGTCAGAGTCCACTGGATTCCATTTCTGTTGTGTGTTGTCGATGATCTCATAACCCAGTCTATTGCTAGTAAGAAAAGAAGTGGAGACAAAAGGCATCCCTGTCTCACTCCTGTTCTTATCCCAAACGGTTCTGTAAGTTGTCCTTCGGGAAGAACTGCATGTCATGTCTTCATATGTTTTCTTTATTAAATTAATGATCTTCAGGGGAACCTCAAAATGTCTCATCAATTTCCAAAGTGATTCTCTGTCTACACTGTCAAATGCCTTTTCGTAGTCCACAAATCCGATGTATGGTGGTGAATTCCATTCCAGACTTTGTTCAACTATTATTCTCAAAGTGGCTATCTGGTCTGTACAGGATCTGTTTTGTCGAAAACCTGCTTGTTCATCTCTCAGTTTTTTGTCTATGGACTCTTTTAATCTCTCAAGGATAATCCTATTTAATACTTTTCCTGGCACTGATAGTAACATTATTCCTCTATAATTTGTGCACTCTGTAGGGAAAGGTTTTTCGGGTGTGATGATAGTGGTAGAGAAGAAGTAGAATCTCTCTCCAGAACATATGAAGTCCCAGTGCCAGAGAAGTGCACTGGTATCACAATTGAGTTACGTCTGTGAATACTCTGACCTGGACAATAGATTTTGGCTTCAGAAGTATACTGTGCCACTTTCGCTATAGTAACCCTAGGTGATAATACCTTGTATAATTAAATTAGAAAAAGTAACTCAAAATTTAACAGTTAAAAATTTACCAAGTCAAATGAGTACAATTTCATAATATATTATGTACATCTATATATTCTTGTAATGAGAAATGGGTGTTGGAAGATGGTAAAATGTATGAGTATTTATAGTTACAAATTAAAATAAATAATAGAAAAAATTCTTGGATGTATCTGTGGTGAGATCAGTGATACAATTGATCAAAATTTCATTAATATTTAACTAAAGAGTTAAAAAGTAGTAAAATCTATTACAAGCCCATGTTTGTTGCCCGACATCATCACCGATGCCTGGTGGCGAGCTGTATGTTAAAAAGTGTTCGCGCTAAGAAAAATGAAAAGCCTATCCCAAAACCCGCCCGCGTTTTCGTCACTCCGTCTTGAAAATTGGTAATCGACATGAAACAGTTTGCGTGCTGTATACTGGTTTCGCTTGGTAGAGCGATAGAAAGGGGGAGGACAGAGAGTGAGAGAAGAATAAAACCAATGCTTTTTATGAATCTAAAAATAAACTAATGCATTGTATTGTATCCTAGTCGCTTAGTAACCGAGGTTCGAAGGCTATTGCGGAGAAATCTTTACTGTTTATTACCGCCACTGCGTTAGGCTAGACCATGTAACTACGATTCAAATAACCATTGGGAGAAGGAGAAGTGGGGCAGAACGATACTGAAAGTGAAAACTAAGAATGACTTTAGTGATACAGAATAAAGGATGGTTAGAATGATAGAATTAATATTATTACAATATATCAAATCCTCTATAGTCCTCACAAGAACTTAGATGAATCTTAGAGATAGAGTTTATTAATATTATGGTTCAGAAAAAGAAAATCCAAAATGCATAGAAAAAGACAAAAAATGTTAACGACGCTAAAGACTGACATAAAACTTATGTAGACAGATAGAGCGTAGTCTTCTGGTCAATAATATGTTTTAATATCAAAATTCGCTCAATAAATAACTAAGATATTGTAGAAATACTATATATTTTAGTACAGTGTGACAAACGGACGATCGTCCTTGCTTATTTTATTGGTAACATTTGGGGACGCCATTTTGAAAAAGAGGCATAGGAGTGATTCAATTTGATTGGTTAACACTAGGAGGAAGGGAGAGGTAGAATTGGTAGCCCAAAACTAAACATATTTTTGCATTGGCATAGCTAAGGCAGACTGACCAATGGACTACGAGACACATAGTATGTTTGGGGTTTTGTTTTTGAAAACTTAATTCAAAATTTGGTAGTCGCCTGATTTCATTGGCCAGCCCAAATTGATATTAGCAAAAGCTTACAAGGCTCTTGGCCATTTGAATATAAATTTTCTGTACTAAAGTACGATGAGAACAGAAGTGTTGATTGTAAAATAAATACTAATCTAACAGTCTGGTCAGAGGCAGAGAAACTTAGGCCATATTTGCCAGTCATCGTCACTTGTGTTATATTTCATTGAAATTTGTGGTAAGAATGATTTATTTATTAATATGCCTTATTAAAACTGCAAAAAGCTAGATACTGCTATTGGGAAAAGTGAAGGACATGCCGGGAGCAAAAATTATTGAGTCCTCATATTGAACTGTGTTTGAATATTATTATTGATTATTATTATTATTAGATCAGAATATGTTAGCAAACCTCCGTGTTCCATGAACACTCATCAACATGCCTAGAGCGTTTATAGTTAGGAAAAGAAGAGAAAATCATACAGAAGGAGGTGTGTTTACTCCACTTTATTGAATTGAAGAAAATTATGTAAAATTACAGTGGCGTATCCGCCATATGGACCTGAGGTATGGTCACAGTAAGGTGAAGTCATATGAATTAGGGGCTGGTGCACTTGTATGCACACGAGGCTGATCCCATCCCATCATGTATAAATAGTTAATGGGAGTCTAAATCAGATATGAAAAGGCCAGGGTGTCTTTTTATTGCAGGGTTTTATTTCCTGTTACCAGCCGGTGTCAGGAAACATGATGAATATATTTGAAGACAGAAAGTCTCCAGTGAAAGTTTATACTGTCAGCAGTTAGCCAGGAGCTTCTGTGAAATGACATATTCTAAGCAGAGCAGTGTTGGGCGTGGGAATCTTCATAAAGAAAATAAGGTGATGTGCCATTAGCTGGGCCATCTGACAGTTCATCGGAATAAAGTGTTTTTCCCTAAAATTGACTTTAAAGATAGGGGCATGATATTAACAACAGCTACTCATATAAATGACTTACACTATTATGTACTAAATAACAGCCTGTGAATACACCTACAGGAACAATATATTATTTTTATTCTTATCGGACAAAGAGTCCAATTTTAGTTAATCCTTTGTTGTAAAATATATTTTCCTCATTTTCAAAGACCTGTCCAAAAGAGATTGCAGGACAGGCAGATTAAAATTGTACAAAAAAGAATTAATATTTAAAAAAACTTAAACCACAGACTTATTACTTTACTATTAGTGTGTTGTAGTATCTTGTTTTGATGTACCATCATTTCACTGCATTCCCTAGACACTAGCCACATCAAACACCACACACTAGAAATAAAATACAGCACCGTGTGAGATCTAGAGAGGTAGCGTTAGGTACCCTGAAACTCATCATCATTTTCATCAACTATTAGAATCAGGGTCTTACATAGCTTGACCTCACACGGTTGACACATACACAGCAATCTTTCTTTCTTATAACATCTTAACCTCTCCAGCAAATTAAACTTGCTACAGTATCTTCCAATGAAATTCTAAAGTCTGTCACAGTAGTTTGATATCTTTTGTTATCTAGTCTCTTGCTTTTATCATCATGGACAGGTACTATTGACACCGCTCACAGTGTTTGTTGGACGGATACACATAAACTCATCTGGTATTTGTTCGAGGTTCCTGAGACGCACTTGAATTAATAGACTGTCCTTCAGCCCGCCCTATAACTACGGGGGACTAAGGTGTTAAAGATTGGTTGACCTCTAGGCTTCAGTTTGCAGGATCAACGGTCCTCAAGTCTTTAGTTTAATCTCGATCATGAACTCGATCATGAGCTCGATCAGGAACGATCATAAAAACCTGGAACAAAAGGTAATAGGTGGCCATGGTGTTCCAAAAATCTCACCAACCCCTGTTGTTCATGAGGCGACCATGTCTTCAGTGTTTGTATATAAATGAATGATTCATGGTAGTATGTTACAGAGATATCATGATAAGATAATGTCCACTGTGCAGAAATAACAAAATACATGAATAAATCATATGTTATGATACATGGGTAAGATATAACCTTTGCCCCCCACTTACGGATGCCAAGTCACTTATGTAATTGCTGGTATGTCGTAAGCTTCCAGGCAAGAACTTAGCCATGATATATATGACTAACCAATTAATGGTTATGCTTCCTGACAATGCCGGTGGAGGTTATCTCTGCTTCGCGTCGTACCCTTTTTATTATGTCTGATACAATCAAATCGTAAATAAAATCAGAAATAAAATGATATTAGTCATACATATATCCTTAATAAACTTACATTTCCTCTTAGGATTAATAAGTGCACGGTGAGGCTGTATTGGTTGAAGTCTATCTGCCCTGCATGCAGCGTGAAAAAAGAACTTTTCTTGCAGATACTATCTTCCAGTTTCTCACTCTGGCTTCTGGATTTGGTGTGTGTGATTTTAAACGCGCCGCTGTGTCCTTATATTTGGGCGACTCTCCCGTACGAGAAAGCACCGTCTGAAGTCCGATAAGCTTTCGTTTCATCTCCTGGTTTGAGGCGATCTGTGCTTTTTCTGTACTTGTTTTCTCTTCTTTTCACTATACACTTATATCCTTCCTTCTTTCCTAGGTATTCTTTCATTTTCCCCATATGAAGCTTTCATTCTATTCAAGTGTTATCGAAATCCAATTGGGCATGTATTTATAATAAATTTTTAAAGATATTTCGCTAACTTTTAGTAGATGTGATGACGATGAAAATTATCAATTATTTTTAAAACCATTTACATTTGAATAATATCCTTTTGGATATTATTCAAATTCTATCTCCTCTTGTGAATTAATATAGTTTTAATAACTTTCAACCAGGCTTGCTCTTGCAGCTTTAAATTTTCTTTCCAGCTAATGCAAACTTTTAAGGTCGGCCATGTTTCAAATATTCGCTATTTCCTCGTTCTTCAATGCCGTTCGGCTAGACGTAACGCCAATTTTTCCGCCACATTCAAACTTCAAAGCAAGATCCACCGTATTATCCCTACGGTGTGTGTGTGTGCGTGTGCGTGTGCGCGTGCGCGTGCGCGTGCGCTGGTGGGTGGGTGGGTGTGTGTGTGTGGGTGTGTGTGTAGATGTGTGTGTGTGTGAGTGAGTGAGTGAGTGTGTGTGTGTATGTGTGTGTGTGTGTGTGTGTGTGTTTTTTGCGTTACACATTTTTTCACAAACAAAGCAAGTGGTACCAAATCTCGCTTCACACTCTGTAAATTTCCCTTCTTAGGCAAGTTAAACAGATTTCCTTCCTTCCATTCTGCTGATATCTCCTCCTTTTCCCAGACTTTACTAGTAATTTATATAACATCTCTGTAGCCGTGTCGATATCTGCTTTGATGGCCTCTGCTGGAATGCCATCAGGTCCAGATGCTTTTCCATCTCTTAGAAGCTTTATGGCTTTCTTTTATTCTTCCTTCGTTGGTCTTTCACCATTAATTTGTAGCTCTTCTTCTGCTGGCTGGATGTCCGCGGGGTTTTGTGGAGCTGGTCTATTGAGAAGGTCCTCAAAATATTCTGTCCACCTCTTCATTTGCTCTTGTACATTGCTGAGCAGTTTTCCATTCTTGTCTTTTATGAGGCAACTTGTTTGTTTGTATTTCCCTGTTATCTTCTTTGTGCTGTTATAGAGTTCTCTCATATTTCCTTTGGCTGCAGTATCTTCTGCCTCTCTTGCCAACTCCTCAATATACTTCCTCTTATCTCTTTTGATACTTCTTTTTACTTCTTTGTTTGCTTCTGTGTACACTTCTTGAGCCTTGGCTTTGGAACTTCTGGTTTTGCTTGTGTTTAAATCTGCTTTCTTGTTTTTTCTGTCTTTTATCTCATTGATGGCCATGCTTTTTGTTGTCGTTCCCTTTTCCCCAGTATTTCGTCACATGTCTCATTCCATACAGTTTTGATTTGCTGCCAACAGTCTTCTGTATTCTCTACATCTTCCAGCTGTTGGAGCACTTGGAATTTGTTGGATACTGTGACCGCAAATTTGTCTCTTGTTTCTTGATTTCTTAAATGTCCTACATTAAATTGTTGTCTATAATTTTGCATTGTTGCAATACCTCTTGAGTTTCATTTTTACTTTGGCTATCAGAAGGTGGTGATCTGATGCCACATCTGCTCCTCTATACACCTTTACATCCTGCAACGATGATCTAAACTTCTTGTTTATGCATATATGATCAATCTGATTTTCTGTTCTATGGTCTGGTGATATCCACGTTGCCTTTTGTGTTCTCTTATGTGGAAACATGCTTCCTCCTATAGCCAGTTGATTTGAAGCACAGAAGTTTGAGAATAGTTCCCCATTTTCATTCATTATTCCTAGCCCATGTTTTCCCATGACTTCTTCAAAGCCAGTGTTGACTGTACCTATCTTTGCATTCATGTCACCCATCAAAATTGTGATGTCTCTTCTTTTTACATTTTCCATAATTTCCTGTAGTCTAGTATAAAATGCTTCTTTCACAGACTCTTCTTTGTCATTAGTTGGTGCACAACATTGGATGACATTTACATTTATTTTCTTTTTAGCTGTTTTAAAAGTAGCTGTTATTATTCTGGGTCCAACAGCTTCCCATTCAATGAGTGCTTTCTGTGCTTCTTTAGATATCATAAGAGCTACCCCTTCACTGTGGTGTGAGCTTTCGTCTTCATGTCCTGAGGACAGCACCAATTCACCTGTGATGAGTTTCTTCTTGTCTACCCCCTTCCACTTTGTTTCACATATTCCCAGAACCTCGATTTTATATTCCCTCATTTCTGCTGCTACTTGTGCCACTTTCCCTTGTTCGTTTAATGTCCGAACATTCCAGGTGCCAAATCTGGAAGCTCTCCTAGAAGAAAGAAGGTTAGTCAGTAACACAGACTCCTTTCGGCTTTCTGTGTTGCATCATACGCCTCCCTGCGAGAGGACCTTCCCCTGTCTTGGATGTTGGATGGCTGTGTTTTATTTTCCTTAATTGACTTGTCCATGTTTGTTGAAGTTTTTTTGTGGTTTAAATTTTTTACAGGATGAGGTAACCAGAACAAATGCCCAACCCTCCTTAGTCGCTTTCTACGGCATGCATGGCAGGGAGCAGTGTTACTATTTTTTGTTCCCCTTTCGGGCCCCGGTAACCCACGGGTGTTGAGGATTAGTTCGGTTTTTTTTTTTTTTTTTAATTTGCAGAAACCAAGGAAAAACAAATTTAATCAATCTTTTTTCTCCAAGTATTTCTATGTTACTTCCCTTGAGCTACTGGAAAATATCAGTTCAGAATCTTCTTCTTCTTCTTCCTCGTTCGCCTTCAGACTTCCACATTTATGACTCTAATAAAGGCAGTAGTCAACTCAAGGTTCCCGACATCTCCAAACAGTTTTTCGTTGACAGAAGTGGGTTGTTGCCATATGCTACTCCGTTCATTACTGTAGGTTATGAAACGTGAAATATTTAGTTGTTTTTTTTTTCCTCGAGAAATAGTTTTTATAATTTTCTTTCTTTTCCGTGCTTGTTCCTTGTGTCATGAGGCGCAGGAGAACTTGATTATTTGTTTCCGATTCACTGCGTGTGTTGTATATAGAGGAGCAGATGTGGCATCAGATCACCACCTTCTGATAGCGAAGTAAAAATGAAACTCAAGAGATATGCAACAATGCAAAATTATAGACAACAATTTAATGTAGGACATCTAAGAAATCAAGAAACAAGAGACAAATTTGCGGTCACAATATCCAACAAATTCCAAGTGCTCCAACAGCTGGAAGAGGTAGAGAATACAGAAGACTATTGGCAGCAAATCAAAACTGAATGGAATGAGACATGTGAAGAAATACTGGGGAAAAGGGAACGACAACAAAAAGCATGGATAACAACAGAAACCATCAATAAGATAAAAGACAGAAGACAGGTGACCACAGTTGAAAATATATTCACAGGGGAAGGGTGGAGTAGGTAGGATGAGAAATGGATTAATTACCAGCAAGTAATCATCGGCCTTGGTAGAGAGAGAGCAGAACTTGGGGCAACGGGAAAGCAGAACTGGAAATTAATCAGCTGGTGCATAATCATGCCTGGAAAATGATACCATTGTATATACTGATGGGTCTGTGATTCGAGGTGAGAAACCAAGCTGGGGCCTCTCTGCTAGGGTAAAGGGCAGAATCGAACATAGCGGGGCTTACAAGATAACAATTTTTAGCATGAGAAATGAGGTAGAGGCAGCTACTGCAACCTTAAGGTGGCTAAATGAAACTTCATTAACAAACGCAGTCATTGTGTCAGACTCTCAGTCCATGCTGCGAAAGGTTCAAAATGGTTGGCTACGGCATGAGTGGGAAAACATTCATAGAAACTTCAAATTTATAGCAGCTGGTGTGGATCTACTGTCCTGGTCATGCATGGGTACGCGGTAATGAGAGAGCTGACAGACTAGCATCAAGAGCACCCACAATGGGGGGACTCTGGATATGGATAAGGGAGAGAACAATTAATGATCGCCTGTTAGAGAATGACACTGCAATAGATGAAATCAAGGTTAAAACTGTTGGAATTTGGCATCAAACATCAGGCTAGCAAAGATGAACGTATGAAACGATGCATCCGGCGGCTATACATCCAGCGCGCTACAGAAACAGTTAGCATTCACTCTCTTTGAATATACTAAGGGAGACTGAGCACCTATGCGTTTGCCCGGAGTGCAATTGTGTCGATTCTGTTCAACAATAACTATCCTTCACACCCGCTTTCACAGCAGACAAATACGAAGGTTACCCGAGCTCAGGACTGTAGACAAAACTATGCCTTGCTTAATGATCCTAGTAAGTCAGCCGCTCCGCTACCTAGCTTTCCTATCTCGTCCCTGTCTCATTGATGATGTCTTTCAAATCCACAACCTTTTTTTATTAACTAACACTGCATCTCAATATTTGAATAGGATATAGCAGTTAATTACCAAATATTCCCCGGACCCCCTTGACAAGCTTCTCGTACCCCCTGGTACGCATACCCCACGTTTGGAACCTCTACTATAAGACGCATGAGAAACTGAGATGAGCGAAGTTAGGGAGAAGCGGAGGGTTAGGGTTTGTTCAGGGTACTTTCTCCTTTTAAGCGCTCACGCCAGGGCCCTGTATAATCAACACGTGTTTGCATGTAAGTGTTAGACCGAGTGATATTGTTGAATTTAGCTTCTCTAATCCTCAACTACCCGCTTACTACGGACCGACCCTTGCGGCCCAATTTTCCCTTATCGCTCCCTTGGATCTTTCCACCCCCCTTAACCCCGCTCCCTGTTAATTTTTTTTAATTTTTTTTTTTTGCCATTTTTTTGTTGTTTGATTTGATTTGGTTTGGTTTTGAATTGTCTTTTTTTTTTCTTTTTTTTTTGGCTTATTTATTTAGTTTTTTTTTTTTCTACATGCACCCAAGCTTGATAATTTTGATGTCTCCTATTTACAGTAATTGGCGTGGCCGTGTGTTCTGGTGTGTGTTGTTGTTTAGTGGTAAATCCGATCACTATCCTAACAGTTGGTGGTTGCACATGATGATGTTTCACGTACAAGTACATACATTTAACACGAGGAACTGATGCAGGATGATGAACTCGATGGTAATGGACTTCAATAGAACAGCGGTGAAGTAAACAAAAGTAGTCAAGTTTATTTACATGATGTTTTCAGGAATGTAATGATACATCAAGTGGAAGGGGATTCTTCTTCTTCTTCGTTCACCCTCAGACGTCAACTTGAATAAGTTCAAAGAAAGCAGTGGTCAGCCTGAGGCTGTTGATATCTCCGTAGATTTTCTCCAGGAATGGTACTGGTGATGGTCATATGCGTTTTCTCTGTTCCTCATATGTTGGGCACCTTTGAAGTAGATGTTCGGCAGTCATTTTATCGGTGCCACAGTCACACTCATCAGTAGTTCCTATCTTTAATTTGTTGAATAGATGGTATCTCAATCTGTTATGACCTGTGCGAAGTCTGAAGATTACCACTTGTTCACTTCTGCTCAGCTGGTAATACGGATCATTTTTCGTGTGGCCTGGATGCTCTTCTTGTGGCTGTACCTGCGCTTGATAAACTGTTGGCCTCCTCATAAGTTATGTTTGTGTCAAGTTGAGGAAGCTTTCCCCCTTCCTTTGCCAATCTATCAGCCTCTTCATTTCCAGGGATGTTGCAGTGAGAAGCGATCCACTGTATCACGACTCTTTTGTATTGCTGACAGAGTCTGTGAAGTGTTACTCTTAGGTCATCCAGTTCAGCATTACTTTGACTTTTCAGCGTTGTAATCACTGACAGCGCATCTGAGAAGATAGCTAATGGTCTCTCTGAGCTTTCTTCTGTCATTAGAATTTCTGATGCAGTTTTTAAGGCCTCTGCCTCTGCTCTGAAGTTACTTGAAAATGTCCCTTTTGCGACTGCTTTCTTGTTTTGTGTGCCATTGCTTAAGCTCAGGAAGATTCCTCCACCCCCATCTTTTGTTGCATTAGTTGCTGATCCATCTGTGTGTGATGGGGCCGAAAAGGATACGCCCGCCCCCTACCTGTTTCTAGGCAGATTTATCGCCCATATTTTCGATGTGCGCGAAGCATGCTTGGATGTAAATTATTCAAGATTGATGAAAATGCCATAATAATGCATTTAAATTAAGTTGTGGTGTAGAATTGTGTTATATTAAATAGCTGTAGGTTTTATTTGTGTTTTCATGCATTCTAGAGCAAAATATCGCGAGTGTTGTTTAAGTAGCCAAGATTAATCCGCACAGCGCAGTAAGTGAGTGATGCGCCGTAGGGCCTATAAAAGAGATAACGGCCGGAAAGCGGCCCTACTTTGCCACAGCCGCCAGAGAGAACAGACGACAGAGCCAAGATGTAAATGCTTTGAGCACATTAGCATCGGGCACTGTTGGGTGTTTGTTTGGTTTGGTGTTATGTTCGCTAGTTTATTTGTTTAATGTTTGCTCTGTCACTGAATGGGCTGTAAAAATAAATATAGCCCCTGCCTCTAGAATCAAGAGTTTTATTGTTGTTCGGGTCGGTGCGAGTGTAGCAAGAGAGTGATCACACATCACAATATATAATCATCATCATTATCTCGCCCACCCTACCACAATTGGCGTCGTCGACAGGATAAGGCAGACAGTGACACTGAGCAAACAGCAAGCGAACAAATAGTGTAAACACCCAGCAGTGCATTCCTGCAGCAAGATGGCTAATGCGCATATGAAGGTACTGTACGTGGAGGAGCCAGAGATAAGGTTGTTTAGTGGAGAGGGGAGGCCCACTTGGCAAGAGTTTGTGGGAGATGTGGAAGCCGCGTGGAAGGTGGCGCCTTTTTGTGCAGAAGACAAGTTAGACATGATATGGAACAACGTTACGAAATGGGTATCTAGAGAATTACGGATACATGGCGGAGCCAAGGCCAGCCCTGAGCAGTTACTGGAAATTGTCAAAAAAGCCTATAGCGAGCAACCACAAGTCAGTGAGGTGAACAGGAATTTCCCATGGGAATATGCTGTTTATGGTGAAAGTAAAAAGCCTGAGACACGGGTCCAGATAGCAAGTGCAGAAGTTAAGAAGGAGGAGGAGGCACTCAGGGCAGAATTATCCTTCCTAAAGTCCCAGATAGCACAGATGTCAGAGTCCAGTTCGCCAGCACAAGAGGAGGTGCAGAGAAAGAGAGCACCATGCCAGCCGCGGGAACAGCCAACGCAAGACGAGGAGGTGTGTCCGCGGGAACAGCCAACGCAGGACAAGGAGGTGTGTCCGCGGGAACAGCCAAAGCACGACGAGGAGGTGCATGTTCTGGTATGTGAGAGTCAAGCTGTTGTTAACGAAAGCAGTGAGCTGACAGTACCGACCAGTACAGCTGCACCGACAAGGCGAAAAGGAGTTTGCAAGTGGTACAGTGTCCGCAGGGGATGGGGATTCATCACGCCAGATGATGGAGGTATTGATGTATTTGTACATCAGACCAAGATCTTCAGAAAGGGATTCCGGAGTCTGGCGAGAAATGAGAGAGTAGAGTTTGACAGCAAACCATCGGTCCAGGGCATGGAAGCAATTTATGTATGCGGCATTGGCGGTCAAGAGTGTAAGGGCAGCAGAAAGCGACCCATGGCACAGAGGAAGCCCAGAAAGATAAGATGCTACAATTGTGGAGACCTGTCAGACCACATGGCAGCCAAGTGCCCTCAAGGCCCGCTTCCGAAGAGATGTTTTCATTGCAAGTCAACTGAACATTTGATAGCCGCCTGTCCCTCAAAGAGCTCGTTCCCGAGACGTGCTACCACAACCAGGTTTCCTTCCGGGTGCAAGCCAAGAGATGACCGTGACAACTGTCACCCTAAGGGAGCCGAGAAGATTGGTAGTCGGTTAGGGGAGGAAACTCGTCTTAAGCAGAGAGGAGGGAGTGCAAGTCAAGGTTCAGAGGAGGAGACACATGAAAAGCAGACTGGGGGGAATGTAAGCCACCGTCCACACAAAACGAGTGTCAAGCACGTCAGGAGCAATCCCCCTACAGATTCGACAGCTACAAGCACTGACAGGCAGATGTCACGGGCAGGCAGTGACGCGGCACCGGTGAGCGAGTCTTCAAGACCACAGCAACTGACAGCCCGGCAACGTACAACTGGAGACATGACGACCAAGAGTGTCTCCAGCCAAGCTGTACCGAATACAGAATCTGAGCCCAAAACATCGCCGCTGAGAAATAATCAAACGCGGCACCAACGATCTAAGAGATTTCGACAGAAGTGTCGGAGGTAGTGATGTTGTCGTAACGACAACAAAATCAGGAGGGAGATGTGTGATGGGGCCGAAAAGGATACGCCCGCCCCCTACCTGTTTCTAGGCAGATTTATCGCCCATATTTTCGATGTGCGCGAAGCATGCTTGGATGTAAATTATTCAAGATTGATGAAAATGCCATAATAATGCATTTAAATTAAGTTGTGGTGTAGAATTGTGTTATATTAAATAGCTGTAGGTTTTATTTGTGTTTTCATGCATTCTAGAGCAAAATATCGCGAGTGTTGTTTAAGTAGCCAAGATTAATCCGCACAGCGCAGTAAGTGAGTGATGCGCCGTAGGGCCTATAAAAGAGATAACGGCCGGAAAGCGGCCCTACTTTGCCACAGCCGCCAGAGAGAACAGACGACAGAGCCAAGATGTAAATGCCTTGAGCACATTAGCATCGGGCACTGTTGGGTGTTTGTTTGGTTTGGTGTTATGTTCGCTAGTTTATTTGTTTAATGTTTGCTTTGTCACTGAATGGGCTGTAAAAATAAATATAGCCCCTGCCTCTAGAATCAAGAGTTTTATTGTTGTTCGGGTCGGTGCGAGTGTAGCAAGAGAGTGATCACACATCACAATATATAATCATCATCATTATCTCGCCCACCCTACCACATGTGTATGCATGGATCCAGGTGTTGCTTGGGTAATGTTTCTCTATATATTTTGTGGTTAGGACTCTCCTTTCTGTTTCATTTTGGCTGTTCTTTCAATACCAGGAACATTTTCTATCATTTCAGGGAAGCACTGTTGTTTCCAAATTGGTAGCTTGTGTGCAATACATATTGGCGTAGCTGTTGATATTGCGTTTATGGGGTCTGCTCTCATCTTTGTTTTGACTGTCTCTACAAAGTTGCTTCGATTCAGTCTTCCCCTTCCAAGTCCTTTTATTCTCTGGTGCATTGGGTGGTCTATCAGCCTCCTGAATTTCTCGGCTTGTTGCTGGGCTCTGCTATCTCTTCTATCCTCCATAGGCTGGAGGTGAGTAATCGTTTCCAACTCTTCAATGGGTGTTGACTTCATGCCCCCTGTTATGATTCTCAATGCTTGGTTTTGGGTTCTGTTTATTTTGTCAAAGTTCGACTTAGCTGCCGTTGACCATGCTGCAATGCCATATTCTAAGACTTGTCTCACTCGCCTAGTATATAGCTTCTTTAGTACTCTCTCGTCTGCTCCCCAACCCGTGCCAGCAAGTTTTTTCATGATTGTCATTCTCAGCCTTGCTCTTGTCCTGGTTTTTTCAATCTGGGTTTTCCAAGTCAAGCGGCGATCAAAGGTAATGCCTAGGTAGTTTGGGTTTTCATCCAGATGTAGATTTTTCCCATTTAGCACCAATTTTGAGATCTGTGGTTTGTTTGAGAGAGAAAACACTGTGTATGATGTTTTCCCTTCATTTATCTTTACTAGCCATGTGGGAGCCGCGCTAGCGTAGTGGTTACAACACCGCTCTGGCGACCGGGTGATACAGGATCAAACCCGGGCGACGGCATTTGAGGATTTTTCGTCGACCGGGATTTGGACTGGATTAACTCGAGACCTGGCGAGGACATTTGAAGGAGTGTCGTCGACCAGGGACTGGCGGCTCCTGAGCCGACCCAGCTGCAATGGGTACCTCCGAAATCGGCGAGTATTTGCCTGAATGGCGAGGGACACCTGTCTCTGTACAAGAAATAAAGGGATACTCACGTAAAATCAATGTCAGGTTAGACATAAATAATAACCTGAGATTTCGCCTCGAGTATTAGCGGGCGTACGGAACAAATAAAAAAAAAAAAAAAAAAAAAAAACTAGCCATGTGTTAAGAGTCAGCTTGCTTTAAGTTAGGAATGTGACCTTTTTATACTTCTTTTTTATATTTGTGGTCTAAGGGAGTTAACCAGTTGTTATATTTTCTGGAATTAGTTAGATTGAATTGTTATCTTCCCTTGACTTGGCAAGTTGAGCATATAAGGAGTTTTATAGATCAGTTTCCAGGAAAAGTCTGGATGGGTCCCATGTGAGCTTAACTCAGGGCTCGCGATGATCTGGGCATGCGCGATGATTTGCGCGGGACCGAAAGACTGTTTTTCAGCACAGTCAACCTGGCGTTTTCGAGCAGAGAAGGTGTTGAGGGATATTCTCTGACTGTGTAATCGGGGAATAGAGTTCTTTTGTGTGTTAGATAATTAAGATTCCCCTTGATTGTGATTCTGGCATAGTTCGGTAAAGCCTAGGAAATGGCCAGTGTTTCTTTTGTGTTTGATTCCTGGAGTGCAGAGCAGGTAACAATACTTTTGAAGCTATTCATTGTAGCTAAGAACTTTGCATTTTGAGGTGACTTACTCCCGGTGCGGGAAGTAGTGATAAAGAAGATTAACATTATTTATATAAGGAAGCCCGCCATCTATGCGGCCTATTTTTGCCAGAGATATTCCTGACTAGTTTGGTCAGATGTGGTGCAGAAGATTAACATTATTTATATAAGGAAGCCCGCCATCTATGCGGCCTATTTTTGCCAGAGATATACCTGACTAGTTTGGTCAGATGTGATGCCGAAGATTAACATTATTTATATAAGGAAGCCCGCCATCTATGTGGCCTATTTTTGCCAGAGATATACCTGACTAGTTTGGTCAGATGTGATGCAGAAGATTAACATTATTTATATAAGGAAGCCCGCCATCTATGCGGCCTTTTTTGCAAGAGATATACCTGACTAGTTTGGTCAGATGTGATGCAGAAGATTAACATTATTTATATAATGAAGCCCGCCATCTATGCGGCCTATTTCTTACTAGAGATATACTTGACTAATTTGGTCAGATGTGATAAAGAAGTCATAGAGATATTATTTATTATTTACACTGCACTACTTGCAGCTCGTTGAAGAGAAGTCACAGAGATATTATTTACCCTACACTACTTGGTAGTAAATCAATGCTACTTACATGAAGTGCATTCTTGTGCTATTGACAGTGTGTCTTGAATGTGATGATGTCCTTGTTACTGTGGTAATAAACTGTGAATAACTGTCGTTACAAACTTTCCTGACTTATATACGTGGATTGGTGTGTGTGTTATCATGGCTATACTCTAGAACTTCACATCCTTCAGTTGAGATTTACATCAGCGCTCATATTACAGCACAACAACAGTACTTCTACAGCTAACCATATCATTCTCCAAAATAATTTAATAATTTAAAAAAAAACTTCTTCAGTGGATCTTCACCACACCACAGGCACCCCGTAATATCTCATCATTCTACAATGATGGCCAGTATGGCCTATGAACAGAAAGTATAAAGAAACCAGTTTGCTACAGTGGTGGCCAGTAATGTAGCTGGTAATGTAGTGGAATGTGTGACATTCGCTGGGACAGTTGAGACTTTTCCGACTGCCATAGTCCACATTGCCACACCGTTTTTCACTGGTTATATACACGCATGTTTGCTCAGAGCACCTATCGCCGACCTTACTGTCGGACAGATACATGGTGTAAAGGTTTGTACGCTGGTACAAATTGCTGCTTGGGAACAGCAACATCACCTTACAGATTCTACCTTAGGGACTATGCCAAAATCTTTTCACCAGGTACATCCTGCTGACGTGAAACATTCTGCTAATTTTGGACAATCTTGCAGTATTGATGATACGATTGTTCATCATGCTAATGTTGGTGCTTCTTTTATCCCAGTTCGACATACCTCAGTACGTCGCAACTCTAAATTTAACTCTTCTTTAACTATTATTGTAGAAGAGGATCCTTCGATTTTGTCTGACACATACAATAACTTTAGTGCTACGACTGAATCTATATCCAGTCACGTTGATTGCAACTTCTTTGCTGCAACGACTAGCGTTTTCTTTGCCACATGTACGGACCTAGTTGTTAGTACATATATGTATCTTATGCGTATCTTTACTTTTCTTGCTGGGCCGGTTAGCTCAGTATCTTTGTCTTTTACGACTTTTTGTCGTACTTTCTGCTTTCCTTTTAAACTTCGACGCTGGTCCAAGTTTACTGCTGTATGCTTTTACATCTTTGTTATATCTTTCTTACTTTTTTCTTTGCCTAGTACACAGGCTATGACGTCAGTTCAGCCTTTAGGATGTACGCATTTATCAACTGCATTTCCTTTGTCTGGCGCAAAATCTAAGATTGTCAGCCGTCATAACGTTCTTAGTCATCATTACCATCTTCTAGATTTGCCTTTTGACGCGGGAATCATGGGTATACTCACAACTTTTATTTACATAAATCACATGATTCTATTTGACTCTCATTTTTTAGACCTCTTTATAGATTTCGGGTTTATTTAGATACCCGTGGTTATAAATTAACACTCGGGTAGAACATTTCTATGATCCTGATAAGTCAAGACTCTAAAATAGTCTGTACTTCTATCTCTGCTACCGTTTTTAGGTTAGCAGAGGAAGGTTTGGTTATATACATACAGGGGTCGTAAGTCTACACGGCCACATTTGATAGATAGAAATGTAGGATTGACTATTGTATATTTTATAATCCTACGGTTATCAAACAGAGATTCTCATTTGTATTGTTTCACAGCGTAAACCTGTTGATGTGACTTGACGCTGTTATATGGAGAGTCTCATCCGTTTGCCTATTATTTCGAGATTTGACGTCTGTGATACCCTCTTGAGTACAGAATGGTCTCGGACTTCGGAACACATCTCTTATTTCTACCTGCTCCAGTTAGTTAACATTACTGTACATTAGTATATGTTAATAGGTTAAAAGATATGGTACTATGTTAAGATATAACATTTTGTTAATAATATGTCAGTGTCATTATATTGCTGCAGATTACGATGTTAAAAGTATAATATGTTTATGACATCTCAATTTTTTGTGTAACTTATCATTGCGAGACATGTCGTTATTGTATTTTTTGTTGGGATATATGTAGTCATGTGTATGTTGTATTTAGATTGTCTTGTAGGTTGCTATATTTCTATAATATTCATTTATGCCATGCATTTGATTACCATGTTATATTGTTTTTTTCTTCTTAAGGCATTGCTTCCCTTCATCTTTACTCTTTTCTTTCGTACCCCATCCTGTCTTTGTTCACTCTTCATTTTTCTTCTGATATCTTATCGTACTAACTACATCCCTCTTGATTACTATTATTACTCTTGTGTTTATGCCTTTATATAGTCTATACGTATATGTAGATATTTGTATGCTACCGCCCTCATTTGTTTGATGTATTTTTTTACAAACAAAAAATGTTATCATTTTTTTCCCCGGGGGTGCGGTAGACTGTTAAGAGTCAGTTTGTTTTGAGTTGGGAATGTGACCTTTTTATACTTCTTTTTTATATTTGTGGTCTAAGGGAGTTAACCAGTTGTTATATTTTCTGGAATAAGTTAGATTGAGTTGTTATCTTCCCTTGACTTGGCAAGTTGACCATATAAGGAGTTTTATAGATCAGTTCCCAGGAAAAGTCTGGACGGGTCCCATGTGAGCTCAACTCAGGGCTCGCGATGATCTGGGCATGCGCGATGATTTGTGCGGGACCGAAAGATTGTTTTTCAGCACAGTCGGCCTGGTGTTTTCGAGCGGAGAAGGTGTTGAGGGATCTTCTCTGACTGTGTAATCGGGGAATAGAGTTCTTTTGTGTGTTAGATGTTTAAGATTCCCCTTGATTGTGATTCTGGCATAGTTAGGTAAAGCTTAGGAAATGGCCAGTGTTTCTTTTGTGTTTGATTCCTGGAGTGCACAGCAAGTAACAATACTTTTGAAGCTATTCATTGTAGCTAAGAACTTTGCATTTTGAGGTGACTTACTCCCGGTGCGGGAAGTAGTGATAAAGAAGATTAACATTATTTATATAAGGAAGCCCGCCATCTATGTGGCCTATTTTTGCCAGAGATATTCCTGACTAGTTTGGTCAGATGTGATGCAGAAGATTAACATTATTTATTTAAGGAAGCCCGCCATCTATGCGGCCTATTTTTGCCAGAGATATACCTGACTAGTTTGGTCAGATGTGATGCCGAAGATTAACATTATTTATATAAGGAAGCCCGCCATCTATGTGGCCTATTTTTGCCAGAGATATTCCTGACTAGTTTGGTCAGATGTGATGCAGAAGATTAACATTATTTATATAATGAAGCCCGCCATCTATGCGGCCTATTTCTTGCCAGAGATATACTTGACCAGTTTGGTCAGATGTGATAAAGAAGTCATAGAGATATTATTTACACTGCACTACTTGCAGCTCGTTGAAGAGAAGTCACAGAGATATTATTTACCCTACACTACTTGGTAGTAAATTAATGTTACTTACATGAAGTGCATTCTTGTGCTATTGACAGTGTGTCTTGAATGTGATGATGTCCTTGTTACTGTGGTAATAAACTGTGAATAACTGTACCACAGTCGTTACAACCTTTCCTGACTTATATACGTGAATTGGTGTGTTTGTTATCATGGCTATACTCTAGAACTTCACATCCTTCAGTTGAGATTTACATCAGCGCTCATATTACAGCACAAGAACAGTACTTCTACAGCTAACCATATCATTCTCCAAAATAATTTAATAATTAAAAAAAACTTCAGTGGATCTTCACCACACCACAGGCACCCCGTAATATCCCATCATTCTACAGTGATGGCCAGTATGGCCTATGAACAGAAAGTATAAAGAAACCAGTTTGCTACACCATGGCTTGGCCCACTCCTCCAATGATGTTAGGGGTTGCTGCATCCGAATGCTTGCCCTAATGATATATTCCTCTGAGATCCACAGGGCTAAGTCGTCTGCAAAGGAGGCATTGTGAGTTCTTCTTGGAATATTCTCTGAAATGTCATTAATGTATGCGAGGAACAATGTGGGTGACAGGACTCCCCCTTGGGGAACACCCTGCTCCAATACCATCTTCCTACTAGTCTGTCCTTGTAGTTGGACTCTGGCAGTTCTATTCTCAAGATAGTGGCTGATCCATTTGAACATACTCCCACACACTTCACTTCTTTGCAGATTGACTTTTAGTCCATCTTTCCACACTTTGTCAAATGCTTTTTCTAAGTCCACCCAAATCACCAGTGTGCGGAAGGGGATTCAATCTATCGTGCCTTGCCCCTGCAGTAATCAAACTTTTCATACAGTCATTTCAATTGTGTTGATTATTTACAAAGTCGACCTTTCATTCCTCGTGCCATGGGTTCGGTTAACTGTCCCTGTTTCTATTTTTTCTTCTCTGTCATTACTTTTTCTGCCCAAACTGTTTTTATTTCATTTCTGAGTCTAGAATGTTGAACACTTCTAGTTACTGGTTTCTTTTATTCTTTTCTGACGATAAAATTTCCTGGACTATTTCTGTGTGAGCTGGTTGGTTTATCTCGTATGACGAAGACTAGCCTAAACCGCCAGGGTATGACTATTTCTACAAATTGTTCTTGCTACACAACTAAACTAACCGTTCATACCTGCTGTCTGTGCTTAGAAAAAAACATACTTGTCTTGAGCCCACTGCGTGGGTGCCCACTTCGTGGGAATGGAAAAACACACATCATCAAAACTATATTTAAATTGCTTCAAGCAGCAAGGAACTAGACAACCGTACATCTCTTGTGAACACAAGAGCCAACCAAAACTATGGCGTGTTGTCTACGATCTTCCTTGTGGTGCTCACCATTCTAACATTTTAAACACATGGGAGAAAACATTCCCAAACCTATGTTACTGCTATGTGTTGATATTTACTGTTGTATATAGTAAATTTTGTTAGATGTAATGAGACGCGGCTGGCTGTCATACATTCTCACATTATGAAGCATAATCACGAAGCTTGAACACACTGGATAAAATCCGACATGTTTAATCAGCCATGTTTAGAAGCAGAAAGAGGAAGGAAGTAGTTAGCATACGGGCAAGTAGCTCTAGTGGGAAACACAGTAACTATGGAGACATATATACACAAAGACCATATCAACATTCCCCCCTTCTTTATGAGTGAACAAAGTCATTCATCCAAGAGGGCTTCTTGCGATCTCTTTGGGCTAGATGGTAGGAGAGAATGTTTCTGTTCTTTGCCAGCTTTCCCAGGACTAGAAGTAGCTGGAGTTGAAGGATCAACTTCTGGAGGATTGGAACTGTTCACTTCAGTAGTGTTCTCCATGTCTGGCAAAACAACCTGTTGCTCGGGTAGAACTGGAGAGGAGAAATCAATTTCCAGGTCCGCGGGATCGGGTGTGAAAGGTGTTGTTTTAGGTCTTAGATGAATTCTGTTTCTGGCATATTGACCTCCATTCTCCCCTTCAACTAAATAAGATCTTTCAGAGAGCCTCTTATCAATCGTTCCAGGTTGCCAGTTTGGTTGTTCAGGGTCTTGATAGTAGACTGGCTGGTGAGACAACTTGGGCAGATCATGAGCAGTTTTATCATAATACGTCTTCACTGATCTGTCTCTCTTGCCTCTACTTTCAATAACTCTACTGTGAGATGCAACGGGTTTCACTGCAGAAGGTATCAGTGTACGCAGTTTCCTGTTGAACAGTATTTCTGCTGGACTTTGATAAAACCCTTGTCTTGGCGTATTACGAAGTTCAAGTAGTGCCTCATATGCATCTGTATTGTTTTGAACAGTCTTTCTCATCATACCCTTAATGAGTTTCACAGCAGATTCAGCCAATCCATTGGCTTTATGGTGACCTGGTGCTGATTTAACATGAAGTATTCCCCATCTAGCAGTAAATGATCTGAACTGTGCAGACGTAAACTGAGTACCTGAGTCAGATACAATGACTTTGGGAACACCATAACGAGCAAAATGAGACTTCAATTTCCTGATGACTAACTGTGCTGTCATTGTAGGTAGAAAGTCTTCTTCATTGAAGTTGGAAAAGTAGTCAATCAGAACTAAATAATATCGGCCTTCTATAATAAAGATTACCAACGGGCTGATCACCCGTTTGCCAGTCACTTCGATTACGGAAACAACAGCAAATGAATTTGATTTGCCATTGCCCTAAAGACGCCAATAGGCGTGATGGGAAACAATGGCAAAGAAAACCTATCTGCTGTTGACCTAAGACGCCACTAGGCGTAATGGCCACTGACTGCTTTGACGGTCGGTGGCTAAGGACGGAAGAAGAAGAAGATAATAAAGATGTCAGTGCCAACTTTCTCCCAGGGTGATAAACCTCTTGAGTGTTGGTTTAAAGGTTCTTTAGTATTCCTTGCCTTCGTTTCTTGACATTCTGGACAACTGTCAGCTATCTGTCGAATCTCAGCCGTCATGCCGATCCAAAACAGACAACTTCTGGCCCGGCGCATCATGCTGTCAAATGCAAGATGAGCAGCGTGTAGCTTTTGCTTGATTTCAGGCCTCCGTGCTTTTGGGATAAGAATACGCTCTCCTTTAAGTATTATGCCTTGTTCTGTTGTCAGAGTGTAACGAACGTCAAAATAAGGCATAAGCTCAGCTGGTACATCAGACTTTTTTGTAGGCCACCCATGCAAAATGGTCGACTTCAACCTCTGAAGCACGCTGTCTTTGAGAGTTTCAGCTTTAATCTTTTCCATCATCACATCTGGTATTTCAGGTAATCTTACAGGTGCATCAGCTCCTGCATTGCTCTCTTTATCAGCTAAGGAATCCAATGTGACATTATGAATACAAACTCTGGACAGTGTGTCGGCTATAAGAGGATCGGAACCTTGTACCCATTGGAATTCAAAGTCATATCGATGGCTGCGCATCAGTAAATTCTGCAGTCTTCGGGGAATTTGACTCAGAGGTTTCTTAACGATGGCTGCCAAAGGTTTATGGTCGTTGATGACTGTAACTTTCCTTCCAAAAGTGTACTGGTCAAAGCGTTCCAAACCATATATAACAGCTAAGAGTTCCTTCTCAATTTGAGCCCAGCGTTGTTCTGTTTCAGTTAAGCTCTTGAAGCAAACTCTATTGGATGACCATTTTGTAGGAGGACAGCCCCGAGTCCATAGCTGCTACTATCAACTTGAATACACAAAGATTCATCAGGATCATAGTATGCGAGTATTGGAGTAAAAGTAATCAGTTTCTTGACTCTCTTGAAGGCTTGTTCACATTCAGCAGACCAGATAAAGGGAGTATCCTTGCGGGTAAGTTCTCTTATTGGATGAAGAATTTCTGAAAGATTGTTGAGAAACTTTGCTAGATACTGTATCATGCCGCAAAATCTGCGAACCTCATGACAGTCCTTAGGAACGGGCATGTTTAGTATTTTCTCAACCTTTTTCTTGTCTGGTTCAACACCTCGACCCATGAAGGTAATTTCTTCTTTCTTCTCTTGAGCTTTAGCTTCATTCAGTTTAATGCCTTTCTCTTTACACCTATGTTTCAGTGCTTTAAGCTTCAGATCATGGTCCTTAATTGCTTGCTGTCTGTTTGATCCACAACCTGCAATAACTATGTCATCAGCAACATTGATGCAACCATGAAGACCTTCAAGAGCTTGTGCTAGATGCCTCTGGAAAATTTCACTGCTTACATTCAACCCAAATGGTAATCTAGACCATCTGAACCTACCAAAAGGTGTAATCATTGTTGTAAGTTTACTAGACTTCTCATCAAGTTTGATATGCCAGAATGCTTCCTTTATATCCAGCTTTGTGAAAATCTTGGCATTATTGAGTTCAGGCAATACATCATCTAAAGTTGGTAATCTGTAATGCTCTCTCTGCAAAGCCTCATTCAGGGGTCTAGGATCAATGCATATTCTTAAAGAACCATCAGACTTTTCAACAACAGCCATTTGGTTAACCCATTCAGTCGGTTCCTCTACTAGTATTAATATACCTCTGTTCATTAGATTTTGAAGCTCTGATTTTACCTTGCTCTTAAGTGAAAATGGTATTTTTCTGCACGGCAGTGCCTTTGGACGAATATTAGGATCAATATGCAACACAGCTTCACCCAGAACACCTAGATGGTTATTAGAGTTATGATCATTATCTGAACTGTCAGTAACCACCTTAGCAATAAATTTGTTTGTGTTGACTGTCACAAACTGTAGATCCTGCAGTGTGTTGTTGCCCAGCAAACATGTGAATCTATTTTTCACAACAGTAAACCTTATACAGTAGAACTCCATTTATCCGAACCCCATGGGACCGAGCATCGTTCGGATAATCAAATGTTCGGATAATTGGATTACATAATGTATCGAGTACATGTACACATATTTCTAAAAATAATTAACCATCACAAGGAAAATACACTATAAAACATATTTACTTGTACTGTAATAATAATACCCACACTGTATTAGATCACTGTATCACCAAAATCTTTTATTACACTGCAGTGCATGTACTACTTGTATTAATTATTTTTGTTAAGAAAGAGAAATGTTTTCAAAATAACATTACAAACGATTCAAAACCAGGCGCAACTTACGTATATATGTACTTGCACAGATGTAGCCCACTATTTAAAATAATGAGGAATCCTCTTTTGCACCAAACTGGATAGTCTCCTTTTGGCTGCTAAGTCCCGCATTCTCTTCAACAGCAGAAGCTGTGTAGGACAGCTGTCATCTTCTTGCTCGTACCAAGCCATCGCTGTTTCTAGTGCTATAAAGGCCTCTTCAGGACTTGGTCGACGTTTTGGTTTTTCTTCATAATCTACAAGTACATCATGTACTTCTGAGGTGTCTTCATCATCGGTCACTACATGTATTTGGTTTTCTTCTTGCACAAAAGACAAAATTTCTTCGTCATTCAAAAACTGAAAACCAGAATCATTATCATCTTCTAGCCACATGTGTGCATCATCTTTGTCACAGTCCGAAAATCCGGGCATTGCTTGAAACAGTTCCACAACTTCATTTATACAATCATCATTTGTGTCCACTGCAGTAGTTTCATTTCCTCCTTTTTTCCCAAGCAATCTACTCCAAGCCTTGTTGAGATTATCTTGTGACAGGGTGGTCCAAGCATCAGCTAACATATAGCAGCAGTCTTTGAGATTAAGCTTTTTGGAAAACGCCACCACACTTTCTTCATCTTCAGCCAACAATAAACGACGCAGGACTTCCTTCTTGTACATCTTTTTAAGCTTTGCTATAACACCCTGATCCATTGGTTGAATCAGTGCTGTTACATTGGGAGGCAGAAAAATTACTTTAAAATTTGCATCAACTGCATTCAATGTATCCGTCTCTGGATGAGATGGTGCATTGTCCAGTAGAAGAATTACTTTTCCAGTTTTCTTTTCTTGTTCTCTCAACCTCTTCACATTTGGGATGAACTGATTTGTATACCAATCAAGAAATATTTCACTATTCATCCAAGCACTCTTCTGTGCTTTGTAACACAATGGGAGACATGTCACATTCTTTAAACAACGTGGTTTTTTGGCTTTGCCGATCATTAGCACCGGTAAACGATGACTTCCACTGGCATTCGCGGCTACCAAAATTGTTACTCTCTCTTTGCACTTTTTAAACCCAGGGGCAGCTGCTTCGCGCTGAGATGCAAGTGATTTTTGAGGCAATGATTTCCAGTATAAGCCAGTCTCATCGGCATTATACACATCATCGAGTGAATAACCTTCTTCTTCCAAAAAAGCCAAGAATGTTTCTATAAAATTTTTAGCGGCAGTTGCATCGCTAGATAAAGATTCCCCTTGAATCTCCAATTCTCGTATGCCATGACGAGATTTAAAGTTTCTTAACCATCCCTGGCTAGCCTTAAAGTCAGGAGGACCGTCAAGTTGATTGTTGAACTGAAGTGCCTTTTCACACAACAGAGAACCAGAGATAGGTTCCCCTTTGCTTCTTCTTTGCACAAACCATATATACAAAGCCTCTTCCAATTTCACATCTTTCGCATTTCTCATGGTTTTACGTTTCTTCGACCCATTTTCACTATCAAATTTCGATGCAAAACTCATAATTTTATCCTTGTTACTTTTAATGTCAGAGACGGTAGCTTTCCCAACATTGAAAATCCTCGCAAGTGAAGACACAGTTTCACCTTGTCCTAGTCTCTTGATAATTTCTGTTTTCGTTTCAATTGACAAAACATTGCGGTTCCTTTTATATGCTTTAGGCCTACTGGAAGATGCCATATCGCACAGAGAAATACTTGTACACCAAAATTATTCTGCTGTAGTAGCAGACACAATTATTTTAAGTTGAACTGTCTGTTTAGCCAGTGTTCTACCTAGAACGCATACGTACACTGTATTTTTAAACCAGATATTAACTGACTTTATGATCTAACTGACTTCCTGTACGTAAGCGACCGACCATTAGCCATCCCATTCTCTACAAATTGTTCGCACACATTTGAAGTTTGCCGCATCAAAAGATTCAGAATTTTAGTCTAACGTGACTGTGGCATCTGATTTTTTTTTTTTCTGGAAAAAGTGTTCGGATAATTGGATGTTCGGATAATTGGGGTTCGGATAAATGGAGTTCTACTGTATTGTGTTTTATCCCAGTCTTAGGATTCTCAGCAGTTAATAGAACTTCTCCCAGTGGAGTCATCTTAGTACCATTCCACATAACAAGCCTCTGTTTAGTGGGTAACAATTGTTCTTGCATCACAAAGCGTTGACAGATTGTATTCACATCAGCTGCTGTGTCTAGCTGAAATTTTACCATTTTCCCATTGACAATGAGTTGTGCAGATGTACAAGCTTTGCTAGACTTTACACAAGCAAGAAAAACTTCAGAATCTTCCACTGACTCTGTGTGATCAGTGTGAACTTTCTTGCATTTAACTTTAAAATGGTTTCTTCCCCCACAATTTGAGCAAAACTTCCCCCATGCAGGACACTTTTTCTTAATCAATGGATGTTTCTGTCCACAGTAATGACACTCCTTTCTAAGTTCAAAGTACCCACTGTCAGTGTTACTTTGACAGGCTTTACCAGCAGCATGCCCAGTGTCTCTCTTGGGAGGTTTATGGTTGAGTGATTTTTTCTGTACCTTTTCAACCCTTGCTTCAGAAGGTTGTACTGTATTATTCATCTCACTTATGTCTTTTCCAGTTTGCTCGAAGACTCTGCACATGTGAATGGCTTTCTTTAGATCGAGGTCAGCTTCTCTCAAGAGCTTCTCTTGTAACCTTTTGTTAACAGTAAAGACAATTTTGTCTCTTATCATACGATCCTTGTCGTTAAAGTTCCACAAATCTGCCTTAGTTCTCAGCTCAGTCAAAAAGGAATTAAAGGGCTCTTGAAGAGGTGTGTTCCAGAATCTGAACGTATGTAATACTTCATTGCTTCGTGAGCTACAATGGTTCTGGAGCAAATCGAGAATTTTATTAGGAATAGAGTGGTCTCCTTCCTCTGCAAGTTGATCAAAAACTTCAACGGCTTGAGGTCCAGCACAGTGAAGGATGATGGCCGCCCGAACAGGATCAGGTTTAGAGGCGACTTCTGCTGCATCCATATACAGTTCTAACTGTCGTCTCCATTTACGAAATGTGTCTGGTTCGACGTTATTTATGTCTAGGCAGGGTGGTAACCGAAACATGGGCCGTTCTGCCATGACGAAATGTCTAATAATGGTATGCAAGCAATAACCTATCAACAGAAGAGTTAAATTTGGTTTTACTAGTTTACCGTCCCCTCACCTCAAGTCTATGACGTCAGCACACGTGTTACAAGATCTTCAGCAGAATGGTTCGAATTCTGTAGAAATAAACACCGCTGCCACCATGTTGATATTTACTGTTGTATATAGTAAATGTTGTTAGATGTAATGAGACGTGGCTGGCTGTCATACATTCTCACATTATGAAGCATAATCACGAAGCCTGAACACACTGGATAAAACCCGACATGTTTAATCAGCCATGTTTAGAAGCAGAAAGAGGAAGGAAGTAGTTAGCATAAGGGCAAGTAACTCTAGTGGGAAACACAGTAACTATGGAGACATATACACAAAGACCATATCAACACTACGTTTGACATCTCAATTCCAACTAACCTATTTTCCTCGATTTCCTATTACAATTTCATAAACTCACAACTCATTCATTGTAACGGACTTCATAATCTCGAGCATCTTACTTCGTTCACAAATTCTTATCCAAAACAACTTTCACCGAGACAAGGGACACAATAACATTTTTACCTCCCTTTGCTAATTAAGTCCCTATTCCATATATCATTATTTCTATTAGTACTATTCTATAACGTTATTCAACAATCGTAAAGCATAATTAGTTACCTGCCCAGTTTTTATACTCACAATCTTATACTTTTCTTCGGAAGCGCAACTTACAGAGTAGGCTCCCTTAGTCAAAAATTACAAACTCTCACTTTATTATTTCCCATGTCAACAAAATATAACCGCACATCATTTTCCAGTCAAATTTCATAAAGCATAATTTCATGCTTAACCACTCCACTGACTCCAAAGCTAAAGTCCCGAGTACATTGATCATTTTCTTAGGAAGATTACACTAAGATCAAAGTGTCATACTTTTAGGATCATTTCTAGAGTATGCTGGGTCGTATATTATATTTTTTTAAATAATATAATTTCACGACAAGATAAACCCATATTTTAGACAGGCCTCAAGACTGGACAGGTTCTACGCATCCAATAATTACAATATACACAAAACTTACCATATAAAAAACACGCTTAAATTTACAGATCACCAAGCAGTATACACAGTTTTAAGTATGGGACACACATATACAAAATTAAAGAGATCCCCACATTGGAAATTCAACAATAACTTGCTAACAAATACCTTCTTCACAGATACAATAACACAACTCATTCAGGGTTACACACAGGATATCCCCAATAACAACATTGCAGAATATTGGGACCTGCTAAAAAACACAATAAGGGACAGAACACAGACTTTAGCAACAACAATACACAGGGCTTTTAAGAGGGAACAAAATATATTGGAAGACGCAATAAGTTTAATTAAGCAGATAGACAAATCTAACCCACACATTCATTCTTTAGAAGAGCAGTTAGACCTGTACAAACAACACATATACCAAGGAGCTCTCCTTAGGTCAAAATTAAATACTATTACACAAGAAACACCCAGTAGACAATATTTAGCGACTGAACAAAATGTACAACACAGTAGATAGATCCACGAAATATTTGACATGAATGGAAAGCATCAGACAGAAGACACTAATATTAGACACGCCTTTTTTGAATATTACACAAAATTATACGCTAAAGAACCAACTAACGTAAACATACAGGATAAATTTCTACACTACACAAAACGTTTAAGTGATGATGAGAGCAAAAAATTAGATGAAATTTTAACTTTAGAAAACTTAAGGGAAGCTGTCAGTACTTACCAAAAAAATAAATCACCCGGCCCAGATGGGTTAACGGCAGAATTTTACCTTTTCTTTTTCCCAATATTAGGCCCCCTTTTAATTAAAGTGTTTGAGGAAGCCTTCCAGAAAGGAGAGCTTCCGAATAGTTTAAACGAATCTTTTATTACCTTAATACCTAAAGATAATGCTGACAGAAAGTCAATCAAAAATTACAGGCCTATTTCGCTTTTAAATACTGATTATAAAATCTTGGCCAAAGCTCTCACTCTGAAACTTACATTATTCATGAAGAACTTGATACACGCCGACCAACAATGCAGTGTACATGGTAGGAACATTTGTAGACATACACACTTCATAAGGGATTTGATTACATACACGCACGATAGACAGTGTCAAAGTGCAATACTATCATTAGATCAGGAAAAAGCCTTTGACAGAGTATCACATTCCTTCCTACATAAAACTTTACAAGCAAACAACATAGGTACATACTTTAGAACATGGATAGAGATCTTATATAAAAAAAACCCATAGTAAGATTTTGATTAATCATAGTTTAACTGACCCAGTTAAGCTGACAAGGTCAGTGAGACAGGGTTGCCCTTTGTCTCCCCTGTTATATGTATTAACATTAGAACCAGTGCTGGAAAGAATTAGGCAAGATGTAAACATCACGGGGACCTTTGTACCCGGGCAAGGAGAAAGAAAATCATTAGCGTATGCTGATGATACTTTATTCCTTCCAGCAACTGTAGATTCCATAAGAAAGATATTAGAAACCTTTACAGAGTTTGGATACGCTAACGAATCCAAACTAAATATTCAAAAATCTAGTTTAATGGGTTTAGGTAAATGGGCAAATAAAACAGATTTCCCTTTTCAGTTAACGCAAGTTAACAGAATCAAAATTTATGGGATAAACTACTCTTGTAACCCCCATGACCCCAATACAGAGACATGGATAAAGTTAGTAGATAAAATTCAAAACATGTTAGAGAAATATAAATACAAGACAGCTACTATTTTTGGGAGAAGTATCATAGTGAACTGTTTCATTATGCCTAAAATTATATATACAGCTAATATTCAAATCATACCAAAATCAATTGTAACTAAATGTAATGTACTGATTAGGAATTTCATTTTTAAGGGCACTTTTAAAAGTATTAAACACGTAACCCTAATACAACCTAAGCACAAAGGGGGGATAGCTCTGCAAGACATCACCACTAAAATTAAAGCCCTAAGGATTAAATATATAGGAGAGGTAATTAAGAACCCAAGTTTGTACCCCTTAGCACACTATTACATCGGACTTAGAATACTCAAACTATGTAAACCAGACAATAAACAACCCCATCTTTTTGGTACCCCACCACCCTTCTACAGAATATGTTTACAAAACTTAACAGGGAACGAACAATTAGTTAAACAAGACACTAAACTTATATACAAACTCCTTGTAGGGGCACAAGAATCTTTTTTAGGCACACGGATAAAACGAGGGTACAACCTTTTCATAACAGACTACACACAAAGCTTCTCAAACATTCATGCAATAGACGTTAAACCACAAGCCAAACAAGTCACTTTTAGGTTACTGTACAGTTTAACACCTATTATGGGCAAGCATGCAGCAATGAAAGCAGGCAAGGCGCCACCAAGGTGTAAACTGTGCAGTAACAACACAATAGAAACAGAGGACCATTTGTTCTACACATGTAGAACAGTGGTCCCTACAATAAACAAACTAAGAACACTAATAACTTCCAAAACACCGCATTCATTCAACATGTATCAAGCGGTCATGTTGAATACTTTACCGACTTTACCGAGACAGACGGAGCTTATACTCCTAACCTTATTAGCAGAATTTAGATACTTAGTATGGACGTGTAGGAATAGAGCTGTACATGACGGCATACATTACGACAGTAGAATATTTACACAAATATATGAACACATAACACAAGACACAATAAAACAACTTTAAAAATTTATGGGTGTGTTTATGCACCCTGCTTTAAATATTTTGTCGATAGATACAAAGCAAGCAGCTTTGAATAAAACATTTCTTCTATGCCTATGTAAATACCTTTCACCAACCATCTCATGTTAAGGTGTCACTATCATTTAAGTCGTTGTATCATTAATCATCAAACACTTCCATGCTCTCACCAACATTTGTTATCATCCGTTATAATTATTATCTTTAAGTTTTGTCGAAAAATTTTTTTTTTTTTTTTTTGTGTGTGCAAAAGATTATAATTTGTGCCTAGTGTATTGACTTGTTCTTTTATGGATTGAAATATTTAGGGTTATAATATTGATTTGTTTGCTTAGTTTCAATATGTGCCTGGTTTATTCAACTTTAGACTTTTTGCATTTTGTTCCTTTTTGGTTTTGAAATATTTAGGGTTATTTTGATTAAATAATATTGTTTTATTGTTTGCAAATAATTAACTTATCTTATAAAATATAGTATTTGGATTTGTACCCCGGTTTACTAACTTTAAAATTGTATCCTTTATATTGGTTTTTTAATTTGATGTAAATATTATCAATGTTGTAAAAATATTGACCAAATAAAGGGTTTAAAAATAAATAAAAAAGAGTATGCCGGGTCTTAGCCAGGGCCGGGATCCCACACCTTAACACACCAAACCTAATAAAGTCATTAGACCTCATTTTGAACCCCAGAAGGGGCATTAAGAATTAAACAAAAAAATTAAAACCAACGTCCTTTTCAGGGCGTACGCAGAAGACAAAGATGGCAGCCAAAAAGATGAAAGACTGTAAAAGCCTGCCAGCACTTGACAACAAGGAAGAGACATCAAAGGGCAAGAGCAGATTGCCGGAGAGCAGGGTTGCCCTAGGTGCTAGCGTAGAGGCCGGGCCTCCTGGGAAGCCGAGCGATGCAGCTCCTGACACCATTGACAGCCGTAAAAGAAAAGAGCCGACTTTGGGCCCAAGAGAAGACAAAGCCTTGGACGAAATCGCTATGATTATGGTGAGAAATCAAAGGAGGCAAGGGATAAACTTGCAAAGTCACAACCACCACCATTCGAAACTACACCAACATCCACGCCCGTCGTGCCAGGCCTGGGCATCGAAGACGCTGTCCGTAACCCAATGACGGAAAATCACCAAGCGGCAGAGGAGTGTAAAAGTCAACAAACCAACCACCAGAAGTCAAGAGACGAGACAAAATCCAGCAATAACCCCGTGATGCAAACCACCAGACCTTGTCCGGAAGAAACAACAGCTAACAACCCAAAAGCTAAGACACAAGAGATGGCACCTTGTAACAAAGAACAGGAACAAGATTCAAACCACGCCTGTAAAAGGGAACAAAGACCAAATACTAACAAGAAAGGCGACACAGATGCGATTCAAGAGAGGATCGTTAAGATCACGCAGATGTCTGGAGGCGAGGCCTCACTCAGGGCCCTATCAGATGACAAAGTGATCTGTATCCTCGAGACAATAACTGGCAGGAGAGGCATCTCTAAAGTAAGGAGGCACGAAAAGGGAGTCGTGTTTTCCCTTAACATCACTTCAACAACCACTTCACTAATGATCGAACTGGAATCCGGTCCGAAAGAAGTCCAGTTGCCCCACCAGACAAAAGTGGTGGTGGAAAAACACAAGATTACAAAGAAGTTTGTCGTAAGAGGGGTGGACACCAGATGGCCCGCAAGCGAGGTTCACAGCAACCTTCAGACCGAAAACGCCGAAGTAAAAATCACGCAGGTCGAAAGGCTAAAAACATGGGACAAAAAAGACACAAACCTGATCGTAATAACCATTGAAGGGTCGACAAGACCTGAGAGACTGACACTAAATACTACTTCAAAAAGGACAGAGGCATATATCCCTCCGGTCATGCAGTGCTCTAACTGCCAGCAGTTCTCACACACAAAGAAAACTTGCAGGAGAGATGCAGTCTGCCGGTATTGCGCGGGTAGCCACCCATATCGCGACTGTCCCAAGGCGAGGGAGGATCAAAATTACAAGGCTATAAATGCAAACCGGACCTGTGCAAACTGCCTCGGAAACCACGGGGCAAGATACCGAGGCTGCCCAATGTTCCAGGAAACAAAGAGCATACTGAAGGAAGCGGTTTCCAAAAACATCCCCTTCAGAGAGGCAAAGCACAAAGTGGCTGCGGTTGTTGCAGAAAAACAGCGCACGACTGATAGACGACAGTTACACAAGCTGACCGCTGAAGTCAAAGAAATGAAAACGAAACTACAGGTCGAACACAAAAGCAAGCAGACTCCCGAAGACAGTGGTGAAGACGTAATAGATCTACAGAACGTCGGAGAAATGATGAAAGACATGAAAAGAATTCAGCAGCAGATAGAAGCAGATGTCAAGAAGTTGACAAAGCTGAAAGAAGGAAACACAGAAATCCTCAAAAGAATCGAAGCTGAACGAAGAGCCGTAGAGGAAATGACATCAAACACAAGAGCGACCAAAACAAACGAGCAATCAGACGAAGAAGTCATCGAAGAAACATTAGAAAAACTTCTCCCAGCAATAATTGAAAAAGCACTACTCCAAATACAGGAGAAAAGGAAGACACAAGAATCTGACACGAGGAGGGCAAAAACTAACAGAACCACACAAGCCAGACAGTGAAACACGCCCCAGTACCACGAACGGACAAACAAAGAGGAGGAAGCCTGACAGTCAGCTGGTGATCCTTTTTAGGACCAGTCCTTTTCAGGACTAACAACCGGCTAGCACCGAAGAAACTAAATGCACAATATACCCCAATTATAACCAATTTTCAGGTTCAACAGGGTATAACAGCAACATAGTAGACAAACGAACGAACGAACGAACGAGTACATTGGTTTTAAGATGTGTGATACGTGTGAGAAGAAATTGTAATGCTGACCCTTGGCTTTTCGCGCCAGTTTTCTAAATCTATGTAGCGCTGTGACACGTTGAAGATTTACGACCAACGGTATCCGACATTGGTAATTATGGGGACCAGAACAATCACGAATGTCAGCACTGGAAGTCGTCAATAGCAGCTGATGAAATAGCGGCATGTGAGTGTGTGTTTGAGATCGATTGTATTTTATTTTCCATTGAGAATATTTTACAAACCGGGACAATCCTATTCTTTAACATTATTGAGGCCAAATTTGAATTTGCTCTATTTCATCTTGAGAAATCGAATAAACAAGCCTAATAAGCAATGAATTAAAATTTAAAAAAATAAAAATAAAAATTTATTTTTAAATGGGAGTTTATTTTTTGGCTTGGCATTAAAAGCCGACACAACAACAATTGTTTAACAAATAACTAATAGAGAACCGCGCTGGTGTAATGGTTACCACACTGCGTTGGCGATCAGGTGCTCAAGGTTCAATAATCATTGGACATGCGCCCTAATATTCCGTGAAGACTAGAAAAAAAATGTTTGCTAAGATCAAAGTGTCTTAGCCAGGGCCGGGATCACACATAATTTGACACATTCTACTTTATTAAGTAGACCTCACTTTGAGCCCCATAAGGGGTATTTTAAAAAATAAATAAAGGATATGCGCCCTAATATAACTAACTAGGTTGAACGGGACGCGCCTTGCCGAAACGAGGCAAAACTTTATTTTTAAAAAAAAAATTGCTGTTACAGTGCTATCCTGCGGAAAATTCCGTCGTCAAGTTTTTGTTTTTTGTTTGCTTTTGTTGTTTTTTTTAATCGTTTTTTCCCCTCTCCCTTTTTCCCCCCGTTATCACTAGAAGAAAAAGAGTACGCTCTATATTTCCAAAAAAGTGTGTGTGTATTTATTTATATTTTGTTCTTTCTATTTCTCTTTCTTCTCCTTTCAATCAACACTATCATTACCAAAAAATGTATAATGTGTAACTTTGGAGCACAAGAAAGAGTGTGTAAATGAGTGTGTGAAAGGAGTGAAAGTAATTTTTTTTAATTTTTTTTTACAGCTGTATTTTCATTGTTATACTATATATTCATATTATTATTATCAATGTTTCAATGCATACGTCTTTGTAAATTTCAACAGAATGTGAATAAAGATGTAAAAAAAAAAAAAAAAAATTGTGGAACACGAAACTTTTTTTGACGGCGTAACTGCCTTACATAAATTTTTATATAAATAAGAATGTATCTGTCACTGAATGAATGAAAGGAGGATTGTTTTTCATCCAGTACAAAGCAAGGCGACCACGATTGAGGAAATAAAATGGAATCGGAAAGTGAAAGTCAGCGTTACTTTAGAAAGCAAAACGGGAAAGAAGGGTTTTAATTGTATCTTCACCGAAACATTTTAGTGGAAGTTTTTCCCTCCTTATTTCTCTCTTTCCCCCCCCCCCCTCCCCCCACGTTATCACTATAAAAACGAGTGTGCATTATAATTTCAAGAACAAGGTAGTATGGTTCCTTTATCCCTTTTCCCCGTCTCCCTTTAATCACTACTATCATTACAAAAAAATGTACAATGTATAACCTTTTTAAATGTGCAAGAAAGAGTTTTTTGTAAATGAGTGGGTGCGAGGAAGTGAAAGTTTTTGTTTTTTTTCTTTCTATACAACTGTTCATTGTGTAATTGTCTCTTCACTGAAATTTCTTAATGGAAATATGTAAAATGAACATGTTTTGTAAACTCAAATGGAATGCGAATAAAGATTTTTTTTTTTTTAAATCATTCCCTTGACCAGGAGAAAGCCTTTGACAGAATATCACACTCATACCTCCACAAAACATTACTACATTGCAACATAGGTGAACGCTTCAGACAATGGATTAATATTCTGTACAAGAAGCTCGAGAGCAAAGTGTTAGTAAATCATACATTAACTAACACCTTCAGGCTAACAAGATATTAGAAAAGACAGCTCTATTAAGGGCACTTTCATACAAGGGAAAGGTGAACAAAAGTTGCTCTCCTATGCAGACGAAACCATCTTTTTCCATCAAACAAAAAGTCTATAGAAATTATCCTAAACACATTCACAGACTTTAGCAAAGGCAGCGGAGCAAAAGTAAATGTTCAAAAATCAACAATAATGGGCATAGGCAAATGGAAGAACAAAGCAGACTTTCCCTTTGGACTAACACCATAAAAATCTATGGTATAACCTTTCCCTCACACCCAAATCGCACACACAGAGACACATGGAAAATCTAACATCCAAAATACGAGACATGCTGCACAGATACAAATACAAAACCACAACGATTTTTGGACGAAGTTTAATTGTAAATACATACATTTTCCCTAAGCTACTCTACATTGCCACAGTTTTCGAACCCCCCCCCCCCCCCCCCCCCCCCCCAGACTATCGCAGATTTAACAAACAGGTCAGAGCATTCGTGTTTGGTCGCACAATTTACTCCCTGTTCACAAAGTTCCGGGACTCATTTTTTTTTTTTGGGACTTGAATAAGTAGACTTACATACTAGTTGGTTCTATCTCCTTCAAAGTAGTTCCCTTGTGAGTGTACACACTTATTCCAACGTTCCTGCCACTGAAGGAAGCACCTCTGGTAGTCACTTTGCGGAATAGCCCTCATTTGTCTCGTCGCGTTGGCTTGAATCTGCTCAATGTCATCGAATCTACGACCTTTCATTGTTTTCTTAAGTTGCGGGAACAAGAAAAAGTCACACGGAGCAAGATCGGGTGAGTATGGAGGATGCGGGAGCAATGGAATGTTGTGTTTCGTCAAAAATGTGTTTGTGGAGACAGACCTGTGTGCAAGTGCATTGTCATGATGAACAAGCCAATTGCCTGTACGCCACTTCTCAGGGCGATGTCTGCGCACAGCGTCGCGGAGGCGTTGCAGGACTGTTTTGTAGAATTCAGCATTGACACTCTGTCCTATAGGGACGTATTCATGATGCACCAGGCCATCAATGTCGAAAAACGCTATTAACATGGTCTTGACATTGGACTTGACCTGTCGTGCCTTCTTCGGCCGAGGAGATTATTGCGTTTGCCACTGGGAGGGCATTTGCTTTGTTTCCGGGTCATATCCGTACACCCAGCTTTCATCACTAGTTATTATCGAGGACATGAAATTTGTGTCGTTTTTTGCTATCTCAAGGAGGTCAATGCAAATGGACAACCGATCGTCCTTCTGGTCCTCAGTCAGATGGCGTGGCACGAGTTTCGCTGACACCCGTCTCATGTGCAAATCTTCAGTTACGATTTTATGGCACGTACCAATTGATATTCCAATATCATCGGCAACCTCTCTGATAGTCTGACGTCGGTCAGCGCGTATCATTTCTTGCACACGTGCTACGAACTCGTCGGTGTGGGAGGTGGAGGGTCTCCCTTGACGGGGTCCATCTTCAAAGGATCGGAGTCCACTTATGAAAAGGGAATACCACTCAAATGTTTTAGATCTACTTAAACAGGACTCTCCGAAAGCTGTTTGCAACATTTTGAGAGTTTCGGAACCATTTTTTCCTAGATGAAAGCAGAAATCAATGCACACACGTTGCTGAATTTTGCCGTCCATTTTTGAAACGCGACGAGCACTACTAGGTCACATCCGCTTATACGCTACCACACAGCGCATGCGCGAAATTACAAACTTCAGGTTTGGTACATATAGTGGCACGTGGTTGGCACGTGCACTGTGTTAATATCACCTAGCTCCTTATAACGGTTTTCCGGATAAAAAATGAGTCCCGGAACTTTGTGAACAATTGGAGAAACACGAAGGGACTGCCCTACAAGACATAGAAACAAAGATCCAGGCACTCAGAATTAAACACACATCCAGCATCATCAAACACAGAACGACACACACAAGCTCATTATTACATGGGACTCAAACTTTCCAAGCTGCGACCACTGAACAATGCAAATCCCCATCACTTCGGCCCTATGCCTTCATTTTATAAGACATGCATATAAGCCATCCAAGGACATGAAAAATTAATTCACCAGAAAACAAATGCAATATATAAACATTTAGTTAAACTCCAAGCACCACCATTACACCTAAGAATTAAAAGAGGACAGAAATATGCTATAAAAAATTACACCGAAATCTTCACTAACTTGCACAACCCAAAAATCACTGCTAAAGCAGGAGAGGTCACTTTTAGACTAATATACAACATGACACCCACAATAAAACGAGAAGCACGCAGATCCAACCAAATAACAAAATGTCAGCTATGTAGGAAAAGCATCCAAGAAACAGAAGATCATTTGTTTTTTTTTTTAATGCAGAAAAATCACACCTACAATGAAACTACTGCAGAAAATCATCGATTTACAAACAACACAAAAATCAGTTATCTACAAAGCAATCACGTTAAACATAATTCCGAAAACAGCAAATAGCACACACACATTGATCTTGATTATTTTATCAGAATTTCGGAAAGATTTGGTGTTTTCGGAATCTTGCCATGTTTAATCAACGTATTTTCAACGCTGGTTTATTTCTGCACATTTTTCGTCAGAAAGTTTTATCAATCGCCCCTGAGATGGTACCTCTTCCTTAACGAGGCAGCCTTGATTCGTAAAACGACTCTTTCTTTCCCCAACAGCCCTCGCTCCGTCTCACTACTATCTCATTCTCTGTCTATACTAACATTTTGTAAGTCCGCTTTCGGCCTTCTGTGCCCCCTCCCTTCCACAGTCCCTCTATCCTCTCAAGTACTTCAGCTCGACCTTTTAAACTACTCCTATATTCACGGGAGGTCATGTTGACCACAGTTCTAGATGTCGTTAAAGTGTCAAGGTCTGACCTTGCTCACTGATCCCTAAGTGTGTTCGTGGGAAGTCTTTGACGCTGATATTGTACTACTAATACCTTTAAATTCAGGGGGAAATAATTGAGAGTACAGGGGAAAAAAATCACACAGCATTGCCTAACATTTTAATCATGAATGTATATCACACGTTAGCTGTTTTATTATTATGTTAATGAAAGTAGGCCTTTGGTAGGAATATGTGTGTACGAGTGTATGACTTTTATCTGTATTTCAATTTGGCCTTGTATTTTAATAATGCGCATGATGTTTGTAATATAGTGTAAAAAGCAACGATATATATATATACAAATGTGTCTTTTTTCTTTCTTTCTTTCGCTAACTTCCTGTTGCGCACATATTAGTCTGCGACGCACAGATTACGGTACGTAGGCATACAAATGTAAAGTTATGGCTATTTGTCTGAGGAAAGGTATTTAATTGAGAATCTATGATTCTGAGAGTAAGGGGACAGAACCCGGATCGGTCGATGTTAGATTCGATTACATGGGTTATCTTTTCTTGTGGGTCAATCTGGCGTATAAATATTGTTTATGTCATTTTTTGCGTCAGGTATGGCCAGAAACAGATTGGTCTTGTTTAAAATGTTTATGACCTGAATTTATATGTATTCCTTGACTAATTAAGGTGATTGGCTCTTATATCTTTGTATTTCTATGTCGGACTATTTTGTGAGCTGAACTCTGGGGGGTGAAAGGCGTTGTTAGGCATGCGCAGTAGGTTCTAGAGAGAGAAGAGGAAGGCTGCCATGTCGTCGTGTCTATGGCTGGTTATTTAGAAAGTGTAAAGAGTGATTTGTGATCTATTCTAGGAAGGAGATGGTGTCTCTGTATAATGGCATTATCAGAGATTCTCCTATATTCATTATTAACGCCTAGGAATGGCGTGCGTTATTCGCCTGTATGTGTTTTCTAAACCAAGGTAAAACACATAACCTTTTTTGTTGAACTTTGTCGCTAAGACGAAACGAGAGACGTATTATCGTGCATCTCGGGTTGCTGACCACAGATGAAGATGACATGTAATTTAGCAGCACCGGATTACTCCAGTAACCAGCTTATTGATAGCAGAAATAGATAGAAGCAATGAGGACATTTATGATTATATATCGAAGTAATCCTGCTTCATACTTCTCCATCCCAGGTGAGCGAAGCTCACGGAGGAGGAGCCATTTTTTTATTCCCGCCATTGTAAGACTATCATCGGAAAACAGAAAATGTCTTACTACCTGATGATGGTACAGGGAGCTAGATAATATAAAAACCCATTACTGTGGTTTAACTTGGTCGTCATAAACATTGGATGAACTTTCGGCTTGAGAATATTAGCCAGGAGAAGGTTCGGTCAGTGAACCATTATTGTTGATGTTATATGTATCCACCTTAACTGACGCGATTAGTCAGTTAGAACCTGAGACGATAGACAGCTAGGAGATTGAGTGTTTACTTTCTATCGTTCCTTCATATTGATGTACCACATAACTATACATCTGATATTGTCATCCATTTTTCAAGTATATGATGATTGTTGTGCCAACGTGTTCTAATGACTGTACCTGCTATGTGTCAGTGTGTGCGTCTGATTAAACGTCTGAGAAATCTTACAGTGGTTCCAGCAGTTATTGACTACCATGAATATGATTGGAGTGAGTGTCCTGTGTACTCGTAGAACTATCATCCATTCGCGTCTTCATTAATTGATGTCTACACTCACACATTCATTCAAGCCACACGCATCTAACAGTACACCGTGTCAGGGCCCCAACCTTCGGTGGCCTGACCTATTTAACCAACAGTGTGACTGGACGAGCAGTATCGACAACCTGATAGTGGTTAGCGCTTGGAACGAACACCACAGAAACTGTAAGAAGGAAATAATCACGCAACACTTCCCCACCCCTTTTAACACACATCCTCATAAATGCGCATGATGTTTGTAATATGGTGTAAAAAGCAACGATATAATATATACAAATGTGTCTTTTTTCTTTCTTTCTTTCCCTAATTTCCCCACCCCCTTTAACACACATCCTCATCCCCCCTCGTCCTCCCAAAACACACAACGCTAAAGATGAGGTACTCCATCACCCAATATGTGTATCTTAAGTACACGCACGTGCGAGAGTGTGTGCATGTTTAAAATGTTTAAAACTCCTTTTTGTCATGTCCGCAGAGAGAAGCCTGCCTTTAAATTATTATTATTTTATTTTCTATGTATCTATTATTATTATTATTATTTTTACATTTTAATGCATATGTACATGTGTAGTCTATTTATTTTATTTTTATTTATTTATTAGTATTATTATATTTTTTTTTAAAGACGGATTATGCATAAGTAAGAGTTTTTATAGGACAATTTTGCTCAAATCAGCAGCAGACCGTGTGGTCTTCGGTCAGAATACGAAACTGAGTTGGAAAAATGTTCTAAAGAAACGTTAATGGTGACCCTGGGCGTTTCGCGCCAGTTTCTAAATCTATGGAGCGTCGTGACACGTTGAAGATTTACGACCAACGGTGTCCAACACCTGTAATTATGGGGACCCGGACAGACACGAATGCCAGCATTGAAAGTCGTCAATAGCGGTCGTTGAAATAGCGGCAGTGGAAAATCGTTTTAAGTGTACATAATTGTGTATGTGAGTGTGTGTGTGAGAGCGATGGGTATTTTATTTTCCATTGGAAATATTTTACAAACCGGGACAATCCTATTCTTTAACATTATTGAGACCAAATTTAATTTTGCTCTATTCATCTCGAATAAGTAAGCCTAATAACATATTGGTGCAAGTATAAATGTGTATGTGAACGAATATATACTGTAGTATTTGCGTGTATGTGTGCCAATGAAAGTGTAAGTTTGAGTATTTATATGTATTATGCAATGTACTCTCCTTGTATTCCATTTTGCTAAATGCACAGGGTTTGTATAATTGGAAAAAAATACATCGTTGTCAGAACAACTGTGTAGACGATGTCCCCAGTTGTCAGAACATTTATCGTGGAAAACACTCCACTGTGTTACACCACTACAGTGTGGATTTACAATAACAATAATAGGCTCGCTCCTCTAGGAGTATGACCACACAGCAATGGCTGACATAAATAATCAACACCTTTAACAGGAATTTCCCTTTATTACTAAACACAATACAAAGGCCTCACACGGCCAATATCATGTCAAAATACAATCATGAAATGCCAATATAACTTGCCTTAACAGCTTGCTATATCAGTATCATACATGACAATACGACCTACACTGAAACAACACTGCAATGACTATCGCTCACCTGAGAAACAATACTGTGACAATGGTACACTCAAGTCATTGTCAACTTATAAATCTACGGCCTGGAAGTTATACAGTCTAGTTACTATACTGTACTAGAATCACCACATAACAATTCCCCAAGACCGAAACGGCAAGCTCTCAACACATAGTCCACAAAAGGAACTTCACAGCTACTTGCTGGCAAAAGGGAAAAAATGTCCGTCCTACCAGGACAATGACTAGATGCGAACTGCCTACCTTCGCCCCTGATTTCCTCGCTTCCGGTGGTCACCTGATTCGCTGGTTTTGCTATACCCGGTGTTGCCCGGCTAACTTTTCGTACAAACGATGCACTGCGAAATAGCGCCGTGACAATCGTAAATAATCCAAGAAAAATCAAAACAAATTTTTAGATGGGTAAAATTGATCTTACATTTTCAATAAATTGATTTTGAAAAAAAAAATTCATATTTTTGACGTGTGTGCATACGCTCGAGGGGCGAACATAGCCAAGCCATCGTAGTCTGCGCTATCTAAGCAGTGAATACATGCTTAGAAGGCCAGCACGTGACAACACGTTGACATTAAATTTAGTTCTACCACATCTCAGGAGTCCAATTTCCCTCATTTAGGATGTCAGAATTCGGAGCTTGGATCAGATAAAATGGCTTCAAGCGGCCGCGAAATCTATTCTGAGTGGTGCCTCCTGGGACAGAGAACGAGGTTGGGTTCATCCAGTGCAGAGCACGACTAGGAAAATAAAATGGATTAGGACATAAGAAAGGCAGATTTACTTAAAAAAACAAACGCGGAAAAATGCGAAAAAAATTTCTTCATGATACCTTCACTGAAACGTCTATTCATGTGTTTTTTTTTTTTTTTTTTGCCTGGTTTTTAAATGTGTTTTCATTGTCCCTTCACTGAAACTGTTTAGTCCATTCAGGTGTTTTTTTTCCCTCATCCCTTTTTTTTACTATTATCACTATAAAAAAGAGTGCACTTTATAGTTTTCAAGAACGATGGTGTTTGAATTCTTTATCCGTTTTCCCCCTTTCGTTTCAATCAATAGTATCATCACAAATAAATGTGCAATGTACAACATCATAGTGTGTGGCCGCCTGCGTTAACAGGTGGTTACCTCACATGGCCGTTGCATGCCCGGGTTCTTTGCCTCAGTAGATAGCGATGACATGATGATGATGGATGTGAACAACAACAACAGAGTGGTCATACAATGCGAAGTGGTACTTCTATATAAAACTTGAGGAGCACCGCTTGAACAGGAACATTGTTTATTTACACTGTACAACAGTAATATAGTTGGACCCCCAACACTTTGGTCCTGTCGACATACTTTCATACAGCTTACTTGCTAATGATAGTAGACTGTATTACGTTGCTCTATCTGGCTCTATTTTGACGTTACTGGTGCTTATCTTCTTTCTTCTCTAACTGCTTTGCCTATTTTACTACTACTGTTCACGTTCAGGTTATTGGGTTGTAATTACCAGACGACTCCGGGGAATGATGCTTTCCCTGAATTTTAGCTGACTTCTATACTGGCCCAAATAACAGGACCACTGCACTATCTTAACTACTGCACTCTACATACCGTATTAGCGAATGAGAGCATAACAAGCTCTTCCAATCTTCACCTCCTTGTCAGGATCTTCTTCTTCTCGTTCGCTGTTGTTTAGTAATGTTGTCGCGAGAGGTTCAGATGTTATTAAAATATATGGTATCCCAGACAAAAAGATGTACCAAAGGATACCAGTATAGCGCCAGATAAGAGACTGGTCTTATAAGAAATACCCCCTTCTCTGAAAAGAGTAAGGGTGTATCGACAATCAAGGTAGGGTCAAGCTGTATAAACCTTCAAGTATGATGATAGTGAATGTTACTTAAGGTCTAAGTGCTACCTCTCCAGATCCCACCCTGAATAATGGTTATTATATTTATTTTATTGTATTATGGCTAATTGTCAAGGGGATTAATTAATTTAATAGATATGTAATATACATACAAACAGAATCTAACTCAACTTGAATAATTAAGTAAGACTGAATGTAAATATTTACAATTTATTGATCCTATACCGTTTCTCTTTTCGGTTAGGAAAAATGAAATAAAATTCAAATGCTTTTTGCATAATAGAAATAACTAAGTAAGGAATTTTCATTTCCACAATAGTTAATTATGAAATTTATATTTAAAATGTCAATTATGTTATTCATATATATATTTATATATAGTTGTTAGTTTCACTGGACTGTAAAGTTGGTAGAAGTTCATTAAATCCTTCATTAGTCATCATGCAATAGTTTGTTTGATGTGTGGTTTATTTCTTAACAAAATAAGTCTGGATGTGCCGACCAGTGGAGTTATATGTCAACCTATCTTGTATAGTTTGAAGCACACAGTGTCTGGATTGCCAGGCTGGGAACCAATCTGGTGACTCGCTCTAAGTATATTGAGAACGTCTCGCACCAACAGTGTTCCTCAGAACTGAATGTCTCGAAGACTGATAGTCATTTCAGGATAAAACCTGGAAAATACAAATAATCGCAATCCTTGTATGGTCCAGCACTACCTTAACCACACACACACACACACACACACACACACACACACACACACACACACACACACACACACACAATGAACATTACAAACAAACTCAGACAATGTGCTAACAGTTGCACATAACACTTTACTTCAATACCACCTACAGCCAGTTCGATGTGATTACATTTTCCTTATAAATCATACGTTGATCCAATTGTCCATCATATGCTTCCTTACAATGATTTGGTTAGTGCAAATTATGAGGTAACACCTTGATTAATACGTGTAAACAATTCCTGACATCCTTTCTTATGTTCTTGTACAGTGTGACGTTCCTTTACGAAATATTCCATCAAATACATTATTAAACTTACAGTCGTAGATTCTGCCATAATTCTCAATTATCCTACACATTTCCAATGCTGGCTTTCGTCCCTAAACGTTAACACATGCTTGCTTTCAAGCCGACAGCACACTCGTCCTGTAATTTTTTCTTAACACATATAACACACTAGCGAACACACAAGTGGATTATACACAGGAAAAGTACATAATTATATATATATATATATATATATATATATATATATATATATATATATATATATATATATATACATTTCTCTTACACTCAGGTAGAATTCAATAACTATAACAGGCTGCAAATTGGTATCTAGGTCTGCTACGTAGATACAGCTGCAAAATATTTGACAGCAAGCGTTTGCCGCTTTTTTCTGTTCCGTACTGTATTTTGAAAATGTTGTGGCCTCAATTCAGCCCAAGTTCAAGGTCTTATATAGGGTCTCAGCGTACCTCGCAGATGGTTGGGACAAAAGCGGTGTTTAGGAATCCCAAAACAATGCGTCTTTTTGCCTTCGCGTTCAATGTGCCGAAATTTTAAAATCTATTATCTTTCTTAATTGTGGATCGATTTTACTCATTTAAAGTTAGTATTATACTGGTAATTTATCTCTATCAGTCTAGCTAAAAATTTGTTTAGTTAGCAAAATGCATTTAATTCTATGCAGTCTTTAACTAACTATATTGAGGACTACCCTGATGTATAAATGTCAATTAAAACGATTTTTCTCTTAGAATAACATATTATTTGAGGACGTCTTTACACATACCTCTTAAGTAATATCCCCGTTGTTTAAACTAGCTATAACTTTCGTTTAAATATCTTTAGTCTTTGAGAAATTAAATATCTTCGTATTTTCAGTTGCATAAAATAGGCCTCTAATGTTAAGCATAATAGGTTTCCTTATACATACCAGAAAAAGGAGCGTTCTCATTGGTTGTTATATCGGACCGTTTTATCCTATTATTGTGAGCGGTAAATATGACCGTGGTGTAAGACAGACCAAAACACGACAAATGTCTACACAAGAAGTCCGGTTCTCTGGATGTATGTTGCTGTGGTTGAAAGTTCGTCAAGACTCTCAAACAGCTTTGTGTGGATGTGCGTCTCTGTGGGCCAATGTTCAGTCCGCAATTGACTAAACATGTGACTTGTCAGGATAATACAGTATATATTGACAACTTGTACTGCACACATCTGCCACCGCAGACCTACGAATTTACATAGAATCTTGAGCAAGTCACTGTCGCCTTAACATGGCTACCCTCGTATACTCGGGTAATGTGCGACCTGCACTTCTTCACTCAAGCTTCTGGCTGAGTTGCTGAAAAGCGTGCCAAACCGGATTTGTTAACCTCTTTTTCAGACTCTCTGTCTCATGCACATTGTTTTTGCGCATCCCCTTTTTCTACTCTTTCTTGACTTTCCTATGTTTGATTCTCACTATTCGTTCACTTTATCTGCCACAAGTGCAAGAAAGAGTGTGTAAATAAGTGTGTGCGAGGGAGTGAAAGGTTTTCTAAGCAGCTGCTCATTGTATTTTCATTGAAACTTCTTTATTGAAATATGTAAAATGAACATGTCTGTAAATTCAAACTGTATACGAATAAAGATTGAAAAAAAACATACTGCCAGCTTTAGCCTCGATGACAAAAGGTTTATAACTTACAAAAATCTGGATAGGGGATGTTTAAAACCTGTGGAAACCTATCGAAACAAAAGATCGATTCGAAACTTTTGAAAAACTAATTCGAGACTCACTTGCTGTGGATAAAACCACAATAAAATACGTGGCAGGGGTCAGCGCTGGGTCGCTGGTAGCCCTGGTAGGTAGTAGGTGTCTGGATGGTTACGTACGTGTCACAAACGTAGGAGTCAAAGGCTTTTGTTCTCACCATAGGGGAGCGCCAGGTTGCTCCGCACCCAAAGTGAGTACGCCTTATGTAGGTTTGACTCTAATAACTGAGATAACTGTCTCAGGGTCTCTGGTTACTATGATGCATCAGTCTATGTACTAGTCCGGTGCTATGGCTTGCCGGATGAAATTATTTGTAATTGGAGGATAGACCGGAAACTGCCTTATGATTGGTCTTGGGGCCTAGCTGACTGTTAAAATAATCTTTAACCTGACTAACTACGAAACCTCTAGTCTAAAATTAATATTACCAAGTAAGTATGACCAACCATTGTTCTTGGTTCTCTCTATTCTAAATGTCTTCCGGCTTAACTTGTATGGAAGCCACACAATGTTTGATGACATCATGGGTTCATGTGTGCCATGACTGATGATGTCATTGGTTTTTTACTAGTGTTTATTTTTACTAACTAGTCATTCTCAAGTACTTTACTATAATTATAATAGTTGTAGCGACGTAATAGACCATACGGTAACAGTGATATAGCTTTGTATGTAATAAAATAGTAGTAAATTCTCAACAACAACAAAATAAGATCACGGCTTTTTGGCTAAGATCAAAGTGTCTTAGCCAAGGCCGAGATCACACATATTTTACACATTTTACACAATAAAGTCAATGGACCTCACTTTGAGCCCCAGAAGGGGTAATTAAAATAATAAAATAATAATAAAAATTATTCATATCCAATATCACTCTTAATCGTAGATTATAAAATTTTAACAAAAGCTCTAACAAACAAACTAAAACCATTCATGGCGACCCTCATACACGAAGATCGGCAGTGTAGCGTCCAACACAGAAACATCCATCAACACACACATTTCATAAGAGACATAATTACCCACACACACCAGACGAATTGTCAGTCTTCAGTTCTTTCCCTTGACCAAGAGAAAGCCTTTGACAGAACAACACATTCATACCTCCACAAAACATTACTACATTGCAACAAAGGTGGACGCTTCAGACAATGGATAAATATTCTGTACATGAAGCCCGAGAGCAAAGTGTTAGTAAATCATACATTAACTAACACCTTCATGCTAAGATGAGCCGCTCAGCAGCATGGCAGGCCTTAAATGGCCGAATAAGCCAGGAGCTGAATTTAACACCAAGCCCCCAACGATGCAAGACGTAGAAAGCATTGTCCAGAAAGCTCGTTGCAAGTCAGCTCCAGGTCCTAATGGTGTTCCATATGTTGTGTATAAGAGATGCCCTGAGGTGCTCAAACGACTGCTCCGTTTACTGAAGAATGCGTGGAAAACCCAGCTTGTAAGCAAAGAATGGAGAAAGGCGAACGGAGTCTACATCCCGAAGGAACGAAATTCCACAGACATCAGTCAGTTCAGGCCAATCTCACTACTTAATGTGGAAGAGAAGATATTCTTCTCAGTGATGGCAAAAAGGCTCACTACATACCTCCTGGCAAATGGGTACATTGGCACTACCATTCAGAAAGGAGGTATCCCAGGTACACCAGGATGTCTAGAGCATGCCACAATGATCTGGGAAGCAATTCAAAAGGCAAAGTCTGACAGAACAAACCTCCATGTAATCTGGTTGGATCTACCAAATGCTTATGGATCCGCTCCACACCAGATGCTGTGGCAGGCCCTAAAAATGTATCATATTCAACAAGAGATTGCAGCAATGCTGAAGCTGTATTTCGCAGGGTTCTCTGTCAGATTTTCAACCAGAGAGTACACAACGAAGTGGATTGGCTTGAAGTTGGAATTGCGATGAGATGTACCATCTCTCCGATACTATTCGTGAAGGAAGTGGAGAGTGTAATCCTCAATGCGGCTGAAGGAATGGCTATAGGTCCAAAGCTCTGTGGAATGTGTCACACGCCACCACTCAAAGCATTCATGGATGACACAACAATTCTGACATCAGATGAACATCAGGCCCGGAGGATGTTAACACGCCTGGATGAACTAATCAGCTGGTGCAGAATGAGCTTCAAACCCAAGAAGTCGAGAAGCATATTGTGACGTATAATGGAAATATAGCCTACAGTATCTGACAGTCTTTCGTGACCTCGACGCGTTCTATGATTCGCTAGCAAAGCCATGCATTGACAGCCTGCGTTTACTCAGTTTTAATCCACGCTTTTTTTTCCTTGAGACGTAAACAAACAGAAAGTTTACCAACATCCGCGACCTGACAGCCATAACAAGGAGCGAATCTGGTTTGTTTACCTGAGTTTCTCACGCGAGCTGATCTGTCAATCATCGGATAACAGAGAGACTGCACGTGGGATAACACCGGACCGGTTTGAAGTGAGACGCTCGGGCCGAAATATTTTCCCGAGTACCCTTTGATGTTCGTATACACAAAGGGGGGGGGGGGGGGGTTAATTCTTTGATTTCCAGAAATGGGCTAAATCTACGGGAACCCGTTACACGGTTTAAGTCTATGGTGTCGATTAGCAACGCTGAGACAGAGCGACAGTAAAGCCTTTTATCTGGGGAACTCTGTTCATGATTCTCTGCTATGCACAAGTGTGAAAATTAGCATCCTCTGGAGAGCAGATAACCAGGAATGTATATAAACTGTGTCTTCCCAAAACAGTTATCAGTTATCGCTCAGAATATTTCGGATTATCTAAACACGTACTCTAGAACCATTGTGGAAGGTGTGTTAATAGCTTTCGTGGGGATTTCATATGATTTTTTGGTAATATAAATTTGTGCCTAAGCGTGTTAAAGAGTTAAAGTTTACCATTATAATTCACTTAAAGTCTAGCTGTTAAAGGCCAGTGAAAAATAACGCGTAGCTATTTGTTTACCAGTTGTTCAGTTTAATGATAATTTACCACCCGCTTCTCACACAAGAAGAGACGTTTTAGTTGACTAATTAATACACTAGGCGCGACTGATAAGTGACAAAATAGAATTCACGTTATATTTCATTTTGTGTAATTTTAGTAAGTGACTGTTATTTAATACCATACGACGACCCACAGACGCCGACAAATTTAATAGATATTAACAACAGGTGATATTTGTTTAGTGCGCGTATGGATAATTAAATAACAGTTGACATTGTACGCTGATAGTTAACGCGCATGCGTTGGAGCGGGGTGGGCGCATACCATCACCCGCACTAGAAACGCCGCGCTAACAAAAGCTAACCGGATAGGAATAGGCTAGAGACACCGTGTGCTTTTTTAACTTTAATCAGGACTGACGGAGTGGATAAGAGATCGTCTTGATCCCTTCTGTGTGCATATATGTAGATATATATATTAGTAGCATTTTTTCATAATGTTTGTCTATTCTTTAGCAGACCTGATCAAGGGCGAACAGCGGTTTATTTTAGTCTTTTTCTTCATTTACTGATTGGATTAATGTGATCTTCTTTTTGGCTTACTCGTCCCCAAGTTCACTTGTGAACAGGATTGGCCAAAGAGACACATAAACATTTTAAATAGTAAATTTAACTGGACTTACAAATACCCAGATATTTTTTTCAATTTTATCAGCCCACTGTGGCGTAACACAAATAACATTACTATCTGACTTTTGACAGTCGTTTCAGCGGATTTATCCAGCAAGTTACGGTGTTTCAAAATCGGCACACAGAGCCAGCAGATAGGATTTACCATCACCATCATGCATAACAGTTTTTTTTAGCAGCCAGAGGTTTCCCTATAATGGAAGGATTTTCTACTATTTACTGTGAACACAAGACCTCGGTTTTTCTACATTAACTATTCAAGGTGACATTTGTATACCCAGGAATCAACCACCAAATTAGGCGTCCCCCTTATAAAATGAAATTATTAGAGGAGGGACTGGGGCCAATTTGGAAGATAAAAACACTGGAAATTATATACATTCAAGCATTGTATGTCCAAGAGATTTTTTTCACAAAGAGTGGTAAGAAGTGAGTGAGTGGCCACGTATGTCAGAGAGAGAGAGTATTTTCTTTGTTACAGTAACATTGTATTATCTGGATTCCGCTTAAATATTGTTTATTTTACTGGATAGCTTTAGTGGGAACTTTGTTCTTTTTCTTTACTGTTGTCGTGAAAAATTCTAATCCACATATATAAATTAGAAATTAAATGTAAAGCCTAACGAAGTAATTCAATAAAGGAAAGAAGAATGGTAAAAGAACAGTGCGGTCACAATAGCGTACGCCTGTATTATAGAACGTCATGCTAGCTAAACAAGAAAACCCCTTTTTATACTTCGTCTGCATAACTGTAACGCTTCCAAGTTTGATAGTAAAGCCTACAGCAGCATACACGCGTTTCTAAAAATAAAACTGGTACTGTATTTTTTATACGACCTTGATAGACACTGCGTAATGACCTAGATTAATATTACATTAATGTCATTTTATGCACTACGTAAACTAAAAGACAGACGAGCTTAGAAGTGAGAGAAGGAGGAACGCAGGCAATACTACCACGTCGTCTCGCGATGAAAAAGTGAACGCTAAAGGCATGAAGCACTAACTTTTTCAAATAAACAGTAATAAAAAACACTACCAATACACGGTTAGGTTTTGAAAACATGTTTAATTCTTATTAGGAAACATGACACAATACTGTTTTACGTCTGAAATCCTGACTTTATACTGACAGAACAGTCGAAAAGGCAGAACAGGTGGCGGTTCTAAGACAATAAATTTAAAAAAAAAACGAATACACGACTATCCTAGAAAATACATATTTGTAACGAAGCCACTTGGCCTCATTAAACTTATATATTTGGGTGCCTTAGGACTTGCTGACAAAGAATATGTTATGGGTTACGCAAATAGGATAGTAATTAACAAATTATAGCCAAAATACTATAGTGGTGTTGTCTGACAACACAAGATCATATTTGCTCATAATAGCGTGTTTGGACACTGCTTTAGGGGAAATGAAGCCAACACGTTAGATACGATTTGATTGGCTAGAGTAATATGTAAGGCGAAACATGATTAGTCGACTGCTTATACTATTTTTGGTTGTTAATGGAAACGGTAGGAAGGGTAAATTTTTTCAAAGCATCTTGTAAACATGGTCTCATTGGCTAGACCATTTGATATAGTCAATTAGAAGCGTCTGTTCTGGGCCACTTTTTGAAATAAACTTTGTGAGAAGCAAGTGCGTTGGGAACCAGATAATATTTTTCTAATAAAAGCCTGGGACAGAGGCAGATCGGAATTGTGCCATAACTCATCGCCAGTCAACGTACTTGTTTAATATTTCCATGAATTGTGGTAAGCTAGACATATTTGATATCTTTTAGATGAAAATTGAATGTGAATTGATAAATTATGTCTGTCTGTGTGTAGTTCAGTAGCAAACATGAGGCAAAGCCTAGATATTGCTCCACCATGTAAAAAAACTTGTCGGAGAGGAGTATAACTGCATAGGCATATATGGGATTGCCAAATAGTACTATGACACCTATCTTATTGTATAGAAGGAATTAATGCTGGAATTGCAGAGGCGTTGTAACCATTAGGGAGAGGAATACTGGTATATGGTTACATGAGAAGCTAGCAGTTGGCCTAAAGCGCTGAACTCTGTGTTTGTAATGTATTGTGCTTCACTGTGGAAATAGATTATAAATTAGTTCTGAAGTAGGAGGTACAACCTTCTTATTTCAGGGACCGTGGTACTGAAGTATTAGAGCAGCACCTGGTCTGAGTTTTGCTGAATCCAGAGGCTGGTAGCATACTCCTTGGTCAAGATATCGACCAGTGTTGTTTTTCAAGATAACTGAGAAGCAAGCGAGCAGAGGAGACAGTTTTCCTGCCGCCCACTCAGAAGATAAGATTTCGTTGGCCAGAGCAGCTCAGTCTTGTGTATCCCCCTCTAAAATTGACTTTACATTAAATCAAGAGGGACAGTTATTTGTTTTCAAATAAAAAGAAACTGTGAACCTTTCAAATATTATTTCCACCAGTAACAAACACATGAAGTCATGATGACAAACAACAACCTAGCTTTAAAAGCCAGTATTACCTCCTAGTACTACATCACAACCTACCCACATATTGTAATAATATTATGTCAGGACCAAGATTCTATGTATAAATTGTGTATATACAACTTGTGATTACATTTGATTGTGATTCCTGATTCACTTTGTAGTTGAATAAGGACATCTATTATTGAAAGGAATGAATACATAATTTTTAAAAGTTAACACTTGACTTATTTAAGATAGTCTTATAGAGTGTTCTATGTATGTGCGTATCACAGTGTTGTAAAGTATTGTGGATTTTAATTAAAGTGTTTATCTGTCTGTTGGTTGTTGTGAACATACACGTCATCATTATCATAACCCTAGACATTCAACGTAGTCATCACAATATTTCAGAATAAGTCTGATTGAGGTCTAAATGTGGTAGCAAAGTAAGGTCATCTGTAATACACCACACTATTAGATACAGATACCTTCACAGCTGATCTCAGTCAGTACACTAAGTCCCCTATAAATATTTATATCATCCCAACTTACCACATATATTGGGGTCCTGTCCGGGATTTTGAATCTTCTCCTATTATATATATTGGGGGTAATTCACTTCAGGGAATAATAATAATTTAAAAGGTATCCTTGGGTGGAAAATAAATAAGGTTGAGCTCTCAGTGCTTGTGGTTGTCCTTAGTATAATTAGTTAGAGATTGACTTGTTTAAGTTAGACATTGTATAAATTTGCCTGTTAGAAAATGGCCGACCTGGCAACATTTCGATCTGCTGCTATGCAGGCTGCTAAAGAGTTAGGAATGGACGGGCAAGTTATGATTGCTTATGTCACTACTGAATGTGACAAATATATTGAACGTGAAGAAAGAAAATTTGAAGCAGAAAGAAAATTAGAATAGGAAAGATTAGAAAAAGAGGCTGAAAGAAAGTTAGAGGCTGAAAAAGAAATTAAGAGGTTGCAGATTGACGCTGACAAAGAGGCTAGGGCATTGGAGGCTGAGGCTAAGAAGTTCCAATTGGAGGCAGAAAGAGAAGAAAAGAGACAGGTTGCAGAAAGGGAAGCCGAAGATAAGAGATTACAGAGGGAAGCAGAAGATAAGAGAATACAAAGGGAGCATGAGTTACGACTAAGGGAGTTGGAATTTCAAGGCCATGCTCCTGAAAATGGTGCCAGTCCCTTTACCTCTGATGCCACTGCTAGTCAGGGAGCCTCAACCTCAGCCATGAACTTTCATTTAGATCATTTTGTTGAGAAAGAAGATGATATCGAGAGCTATCTAAATAGATATGAACTGTTAGCTACCACGTATGGGTTAGAGAGAGAAAGGTGGAGCTTAAAGTTATCACAAGGGCTTCGTGGTACAGCTTATGATGTTTTTGCCAAAATGGGCAGGTATGATCAAGATAATTATGACATGCTAAAGCAGGCTCTTTTGTTAAGATATGAAAAGAATGGAGAATTTTATAGAAAAAAAATTAGGAATGCTAAACTACTGTCAGGTGAGACATACCACCAGTTCTCTGCACGGTTAGAGACATACTTGGAGAAATGGACGGCTCTGGGGAAAACCCAAGATCTTAAGGAAATGATCCTTATAGAACAATTAAGAGAGTCCATGGCTCCAGACCTGAGAAAGTTTCTCATGGAACAAGGTGCAGAGAGGCTGGGTGAGTTACTAAATGTCGCTGAAAGGTATCAGGCAGCTCAGGCAGAGGTAACAGGTAATAAAAAGAAACAGGTAGATAATTTTAAGGCACCACAGAACTTTAATAAATTTGATCATAGAGATCAGAACAAAGGTAAGCACCAGTTTGATAGGCCACGGTATGACAATAAAAATAAAACCCCACAATTCGATGAAAGGAAATGTGATGAAAGAAAATCTTTCAACCAAAAAAGGAGGTGGTGTAAGAATTGTCAGATGGACAATCATGATACTGACCATTGCAGAAGGAAACCTGTGTATATGGCCACCCTTCAGGTCAGGTCTACCTCAAGAAAGGAGGAGGATATTCTAATAGATACCACTCCAGAAGAGATGAGGAAGGCACAGGCTGGGGATAAGACCCTCAAGCCTTGTTTTAGAAAATTGTCCAATTGTCACACACCTCCAGGAAAAGGAGACTTCTATATGAAGAACAAACTGATATACCGGAAGACTGGAACTAGATCCAAAGGTCAGGGACAGCTGGTACTTCCTAAAAGGTATAGGGCAGACTTAATAAGGAGCTTACATGTGAGAAAAGATGGGGACCATGAAAAGATAGGTACCATCATTCAAAGGGTGGCTCAAAATTATTATTGGCCCAAGGCAAGGTGGGACATTGAAAATTTTGTAGAGAGATGTGGCATAGCACATGAGGGAACACCCACACGTGGGAACATTGATCAGGACCTGGACACGCCACGGGGCAAACGTAGGCCTGACACTGAAAAGAAAAATAAATTTAATAAAGTGGACCAAGTGGACTGGGAAGCCCCTTTTCACGGACAAACTTCAATTGACTGTTTTACAATGGCAACTATGCAGTGAGTGCAAAAACATGTCTTACCCCAGGATAAGCCGAAAATCCCTCAATCGGACTTATGTAAACTGGAGGAAGAAGATGTAGAGAAGAAATCTCTCATCAAGAATTCTAAGTGGGGAGAAAGCCCCAAGAGAAAAATTGGTAGCGGTCGTTTTGTGCATGATGACTATAGGAAGAAAAGTCATCACAACAGAGCTTCAAGTGGAAGAGACCATACCGGTACCTGTAAAAACAGGCCAACAATATTCAAAGTCCATATGTAATCTGTTAAGAACGTGGACTGATGAAAAGGCAGAGGAAAATATTACATCCTCATACCAATATGTGAATGAGCTGACCACTCGTTTAAAAACTGGCTGGAAACTTGCCAATGAAAATTTGAGACAAGCCAGGAAAAAACATGCTGCCTACTACAACAAGAAAGCTAAAGACAGAGATTTGGCTGTGGGAGAGAAGGTACTGCTTCTTCTACCCGGTAGTCAGAATAAGTTACAAATTGGATGGCAAGGTCCATATACAGTTCTAGAGAAGGTGTCTAGAACCAATTATAAGATAGATAAGAAGGGGAAAGAAAAAATCTATCATGTGAATCTCCTGAAGAAATATTTGGAAAGAGAAAATCAGGAAGAGACACACTTGTTGACCTTGTCTATTGCAATGGAGATGAAAAAGGAACCACTTTCATCATTTGAATATCCATTACACCCCTGTGAGACAGCGGCACAGGTGAAAATCAGTACACATTTAACGAAAAATCAGAAGGAGAGAGTGCAACAGGTTCTAGATGATCATACAGAGGTGTTAACGGACCGACCGGGGCATACAAACTTATTGGAATATGATATGAAACTGATAGACCCCACACCTGTCTGTATGAAAGCCTATTCGATTCCTTTTGCTAAGGAGAAAGCCTTGAAGGAAGAGATAGACTATTTGTTGAAGGAAGGAATCATTTCACACAGTGAATCTTCGTATAGTTCCAGTGTGGTGCTCTTAAGAAAACCCTCTGGAGAACATAGACTCTGTATAGATTACAGGAGACTGAATGCTATCACAGAAGGTCAGGTGGATCCATTGCCGGATACAAATCAGTTGTTTGCCAGGCTAAATAAAGCTAAATATTTCTCAAAAGTGGATCTGAGCAAAGGATACTATCAGATTCCAGTAAAGCCTGAGGTTAGACCGTACCTAGCTTTTAGTACCTCAGAGGGACACTATGAGTTTAACAGATTGCCATTTGGATTGAAGAATGCGCCTAGTGTCTTCTCTAGAATGATGAGAAAATTGTTGGATCCTCTGAATAATCCATGCATCACAAACTTCATGGATGATATCCTTATAGCAACAGAAACATTTGAGGAACACATTGACTCTCTGAACATGCTGTTTAATCGACTTAGAGAAGCGAATTTGACAGCCCGACCAACCAAATGTTGCGTTGGATGTAAAGAATTAGAATTCTTGGGACACACAGTCCATCAGGGAAACATGACCCCTGACCCCAAGAATTTAGAGAAACTAAAGAAAGCCCCGAGGCCACAAACCAAGAAAGACGTGAGATCCTTTGTCTCATTATGTGGTTTCTACCAAAAGTATATCAAAAACTTTAATTCCATATGTGCACCGTTAACTGATTTGACACGCAAAGGAAATCCAGATCGAATTACATGGACAGCACAATGTGAATTGGCCTACCAGGAATTGAAGGAAAAGCTCACAAGCAAACCTATTTTGAAATTGCCTGACTTAAGTCAAGAATTCATTGTGAGAACGGATGCAAGTAATATCGGTTTAGGCGCTACCCTGTTACAGAAGTCAAATGCACTGGATGGGGAATTAAACCCAGTGGCATATGCTAGCAGAAAGTTGAATAAAGCTGAACAAAATTATTCAACTAGCGAAAAAGAATGTCTTGCAGTAATATGGGCGATCAAGAAATTCAATATTTATCTGTATGGAAAGGCATTCAAGTTGCAAACGGATAACAAACCCTTGTCGTTTCTAGCGCAGGCTAGGCATGAAAATTCAAGGTTACTCAGATGGTCCTTACTTTTGCAGCCATTCCAGTTCAGCATAGAGTATATTTCTGGAAAAAACTAACCTGGGTGCGGATTTTCTAAGCCGCCATCCGTGTGATGAGAATCACCGTAAGCCCCAGGAATAATATTAAATTTATCTATGTGTATATAGAATTATAGACTGACATGTGATGTCTGTTTTAAGTGGGGAGAATTTGTCGTGAAAAATTCTAATCCACATATATAAATTAGAAATTAAATGTAAAGCCTAACGAAGTAATTCAATAAAGGAAAGAAGAATGGTAAAAGAACAGTGCGGTCACAATAGCGTACGCCTGTATTATAGAACGTCATGCTAGCTAAACAAGAAAACCCCTTTTTATACTTCGTCTGCATAACTGTAACGCTTCCAAGTTTGATAGTAAAGCCTACAGCAGCATACACGCGTTTCTAAAAATAAAACTGGTACTGTATTTTTTTATACGACCTTGATAGACACTGCGTAATGACCTAGATTAATATTACATTAATGTCATTTTATGCACTACGTAAACTAAAAGACAGACGGGCTTAGAAGTGAGAGAAGGAGGAACGCAGGCAATACTACCACGTCGTCTCGCGATGAAAAAGTGAACGCGAAAGGCATGAAGCACTAACTTTTTCAAATAAACAGTAATAAAAAACACTACCAATACACGGTTAGGTTTTGAAAACATGTTTAATGCTTATTAGGAAACATGACACAATACTGTTTTACGTCTGAAATCATGACTTTATACTGACAGAACAGTCGAAAAGGCAGAACAGGTGGCGGTTCTAAGACAATAAATAAAAAAAAACGAATACACGACTATCCTAGAAAATACATATTTGTAACGAAGCCACTTGGCCCCATTAAACTTATATATTTGGGTGCCTTAGGACTTGCTGACAAAGAATATGTTATGTGTTACGCAAATAGGATAGTAATTAACGAATTGTAGCCAAAATACTATAGTGGTGTTGTCTGACAACACAAGATCATATTTGCTCATAATGGCGTGTTTGGACACTGCTTTAGGGGAAATGAAGCCAACACGTTAGATACGATTTGATTGGCTAGAGTAATATGTAAGGCGAAACATGATTAGTCGACTGCTTATACTATTTTTGGTTGTTAATGGAAACGGTAGGAAGGGTAAATTTTTTCAAAGCATCTTGTAAACATGGTCTCATTGGCTAGACCATTTGATATAGTCAATTAGAAGCGTCTGTTCTGGGCCACTTTTTGAAATAAACTTTGTGAGAAGCAAGTGCGTTGAGAACCAGATAATATTTTTCTAATAAAAGCCTGGGACAGAGGCAGATCGGAATTGTGCCATAACTCATCGCCAGTCAACGTACATGTTTAATATTTCCATGAATTGTGGTAAGCTAGACATATTTGATATCTTTTAGATGAAAATTGAATGTGAATTGATAAATTATATCTGTCTGTGTGTAGTTCAGTAGCAAACATGAGGCAAAGCCTAGATATTGCTCCACCATGTAAAAAAAACTTGTCGGAGAGGAGTATAACTGCATAGGCATATATGGGATTGCCAAATAGTACTATGACACCTATCTTATTGTATAGAAGGAATTAATGCTGGAATTGCAGAGGCGTTGTAACCATTAGGGAGAGGAATACTGGTATATGGTTACATGAGAAGCTAGCAGTTGGCCTAAAGCGCTGAACTCTGTGTTTGTAATGTATTGTGCTTCACTGTGGAAATAGATTATAAATTAGTTCTGAAGTAGGAGGTACAACCTTCTTATTTCAGGGACCGTGGTACTGAAGTATTAGAGCAGCACCTGGTCTGAGTTTTGCTGAATCCAGAGGCTGGTAGCATACTCCTTGGTCAAGATATCGACCAGTGTTGTTTTTTAAGATAACTGAGAAGCAAGCGAGCAGAGGAGACAGTTTTCCTGCCGCCCACTCAGAAGATAAGATTTCGTTGGCCAGAGCAGCTCAGTCTTGTGTATCCCCCTCTAAAATTGACTTTACATTAAATCAAGAGGGACAGTTATTTGTTTTCAAATAAAAAGAAACTGTGAACCTTTCAAATATTATTTCCACCAGTAACAAACACATGAAGTCATGATGACAAACAACAACCTAGCTTTAAAAGCCAGTATTACCTCCTAGTACTACATCACAACCTACATACATATTGTAATAATATTATGTCAGGACAAAGATCCTATGTATAAATTGTGTATATACAACTTGTGATTACATTTGATTGTGATTCCTGATTCACTCTGTAGTTGAATCAGGACATCTATTATTGAAAGGAATTAATACATAATTTTAAAAAGTTAACACTTGACTTATTTAAGATAGTCTTATAGAGTGTTCTATGTATGTGCGTATCACAGTGTTGTGAGGTATTGTGGATTTTAATTAAAGTGTTTATCTGTCTGTTGGTTGTTGTGAACATACACGTCATAATTATCATAACCCTAGACATTCAACGTAGTCATCACAATATTCCAGAATAAGTCTGATTGAGGTTTAAATGTGGTAGCAAAGTAAGGTCATCTGTAATACACCACACTATTAGATACAGATACCTTCACAGCTGATCTCAGTCAGTACACTAAGTCCCCTATAAATATTTATATCATCCCAACTTACCACAACTGTCTATGCTGTAACATAGTGCTAACCTTTGACCTTTGGGGTTATTAACTTGTTGGGTTCTTTCTTTCTCAATAAGGGGAGGGCACATGTATTCTGTTAAATTTCTATGTATGTAATTCTGATTTTATTTGACCTTTCTTTAGATATTTGGTGTTGTCAAGTTTAATGATAATAAACAACAAAAGAACTTAACTTTGTGTCTTGGTCAGACCCATACCCAACTAACTATAGTTTTTTTTCACGTTTGTATGTCTTGTTGTCACTTAATTGTGTGTGTCTGTGTAGTTAAACGTATATTTACATATATATGGAGGGTAAGATTGTCTTGTACTAAATTATAGTCGTATAAAAAGGCTTGACTAGAGAAAACTACTCATTCCAGAGACAGATCTTCTCCTTAAAAATGTTAGGGTTGTAAGTTATATCAAGACCTGAAGGTCTTTTATATTTGGACATGCGCCCTAATATAACCGACTATGTTGAACGGGATACGCCTCGCCAAAACGAGGTAAAATTTTTTAATTTTTTTTAAATTTTCTTCTTAAACTATTCACTCGTGAGAATCTATTTCTCACACCTTTATTTCTCACGTACTTATCACCATCCACTCTACACAGGCGGGACCATAAATAACTTTCATACCTATCTAATCACGACATCTATCAGTCAGGAAAGGGAAGATAGCATAGGTCATATTCATGGTTTCCAACCAAAGAATCCCTACTGTCATTGAGGAACCTGTTAAGAGTCTTGGCAGGTTGTACGATTCCTCATTAAAAGACTCAAAGGCAGTGCAACAGACACTAGAAATGGCAGACAGAGGGCTACAGATCATAAACCAAAGTAGACTCCTAGGAAAATTCAAACTGTGGTGCCTCCAGTTCATGTTGATACCTAAGCTGCTGTGTCCACTGCTTATATATGAAATAAGCACAAGTACAGTGGAAGTTATAGAGCAGAAGGTCAACAAGTTCACGAGGAAATGGCTAAGTGTACCATCAGGTCTGTCAGATGTAGCACTGTACTGCAAAAAGTCAAAACTTCTGCTTCCTTTCAATTCAGTTGTTGAAGAGTACAAAGTTGGACAGGCAAGGCTTGCAATGATGCTACGCGAGTCAGCAGATGACGTGGTTAAGTCCATTCAGCCCACACTGAAAACGGGAAGGAAGTGGAGAGTGTAAGAACCTGTTGATGCTGCCTAAGAGTCGCTCAAACTGAGGGAGGTCATTGGATACACACAAACGAATAGACGGGGATTTGGTCATGGAGACATCCGCTGGTGGTCCAAGGCATCGAGCAGGGAGCGCAGAGACATGGTAGTTCAGGAGATACGAGGAGCTGAGAATGATAAGAGGTTGCAAAAAGCAGTGCAGCAGGTCCAACAAGGCCAATGGACTACATGGGAAGGAGCCCTGCAGAGGTCCTTGACATGGAATGATATAAGGCATATGGCACCTCTTAGGCTCAGCTTCGTTGTTAGATCAATGTATGACCTCCTGCCATCGGCCACAAACCTTGTGAGATGGGGAAAGTCGGATGATGAGCAGTGCCCCCTGTGCCATGAGAAGCAGACACTTGAACACGGGCTCTCAGCTTGCAAGGTGTCATTAGGGCAAGGGCGATACGCATGGCGCCACAACAATGTGCTAAATGAGCTGGCTGCGATAATAGATCTGGCAATGATGAAGGCGAATAACAATGTCAGGCCGAACACCGCAAACACATACTTTCTGAGAGCAGGAAAGTCAGCACACCCAAAACCGAGTAAATCAGGTAGCAGTGTACCATCTCTCTTTGACTGTGCAAATGACTGGGAGATGGCGGTAGACCTACCTAGACGAGGGGCATATCCAGAGAGTATCAGGAAATCTCGAAGACGGCCGTATATAGTGATGCATTCTTCATCATCGCACCAGGTTATATTGATTGAACTGACCGTGCCATTTGAATCCAGATTGAAAGAGCAACATTTGTTCAAAACGGCCAACTATATGATCTGGCCGCGGATCTGAGACACGATGGGTTCACTGCAAGGGTCATGGGTTTTGAGATGGGTGCAAGAGGGCTCGTGGCTGAATCAGTGTATGATTTATTGAAACTGTTGGGGCTGAGGGGACAGTCGAGAACAAGGGCACTGAAGAGGCTTGGTGAAACTGCGGAAAAGGCATCATGCAATGGGTTATGGAAGTCAGGACAGTAAGCTATATCCCTACCTGCGTTACAGGATACATCCGGAAAGTGGAAATTTTTCTAAGTCCGCAATACATTGAGTATTTCGTTGTATTGATGAAAGGACGGTGGCTTACATGCAACACGCGGCATATATTATATGAGGTGTCGGGCGCAAGTAGATTTCAGTTGCTAGCGTGAAGTGGCTTCAAGCCTTGTTGGCTTTGCGCAGGTGGGTCAGTGTCTGTCCCTAGTCGTGGAGTGCTGTGGCACAATAATTTGTTTTCAACATAAGGGTTAATTTCAGAATTGCCTACGGCTGGCAGAATTGTGAATTTTAATGCCGCAACCAAGGTGGAGTGGGTTCATTTTCTACATAAGACAACAGGAGGCGGAGACACTTGGGAGTCATGACCTATGTGCGCCCGCCCCCCTTAGAGTGTAAAGGAGTATACAGGGCCGAAACACTTGTTCGACGGGGGGACTCTTCTGATGATCAGATTGCCTCCTGTTGTATTGCTCTGTATAGAGTTTCCTATCATACATTAACTAACACCTTCAGGCTAACAAGATCTGTCAGACAGGGATGCCCTCTCTCTCCTTTACTGGATATTCTTGCATTAGAACCACTACTAGAGAACATTAGAAAAGACAGCTCTATTAAGGGCTCTTTCATACAAGGGAAAGGTGAACAAAAGTTGCTCGCCTATGCAGGCGACACCATCTTTTTCCCACCAAACGAGTCTATAGAAAATATCCTCAACACATTCACAGACTTCAGCAAAGGTAGCGGAGCAAAAGTAAATGTTCAAAAATCAATAATAATGGGGCATAGGCAAATGGAAGAACAAAGCAGACTTTCCCTTTGGGCTAACACCAACAAACAACATCAAAATTTATGGCATAACCTTTCCCTCACACCCAAATCGCACACACAGAGACACGTGGAAGAATCTAACATCCAAAATACGAGACATGCTGCACAGATACAAATACAACGATTTTCTGACGAAGTTTAATTGTAAATACACCGTGAGGCTAAGAAACCCATGACCTTTAAATATTTTTAAAACTCGGCCGAAAATGACCCGATTATTATGAAATTTGGTACAAATGGTGAGAAAATGTTTACCTACATTTTGCCTATTTCAGTTGGTGCTCAAAATGACGCGTCAATTGTGCGCTGTTCTAGCTTATCCCATGCCTGCTTTATCCGCTCTCTTAGCTCATACACGTTGTCAATTTTCTTTCGATAGACATTCTCTTGCAAAACGGCCCAAATCCCATAATCCACGGGGTTAAGATCTGGACTATTTGGTGGCCAAAAATTCGGTTCGATGAATTCAGGTGTCTCCTGAGTAAGTAAGCAGCGCAACTGTATCCCTAGCACGATGAGCAGGCGCACCGTCTTGCTGGAAGATGAAGAATTCTGGCATTTCCCTCATGTCAGGTAGAAGGCACTTCATCAACAGTTCGTTGCGGTAGTAATCGCCATCTATCTTGATACCAGGTTGAACAAAATGAATTCCAGTGCGGCCCAGTGATGAGACACCAACAGAACCCATTACTGATTTGCTGAACGTTGGTTTTGCTCGCAGCAACCGATTAGCAGATATGTTTCTTTTTCTGGTGACAACCGGTGCATACACCCAATCATTCTGACTGTTGGTAAGCAGAGCAACAGTAAAAAGTTTTTCATCCATGAAAAATATGAAACTCACTTTATGCTCTGGTAAGCGACGCAAAAGATGTTGGCACCGGGAAAGCCGTGACTCTTTTTGTTGCGTTCAGTCAACTCTGTCGCCCGATGTTTCTTCAAACATCTTAACTTAAGTTCCTATTTGATGATTCTACCCACGGATCTTTGAGAAGCGCCTATCTGACGAGCAATTTGATGTTGGGAAAGATGTGTTTGCGGACGTCCTTCTTGACTTTGCACAAGCTCGTTAAGAACATTGATGTTGTCATCGGTGATCACAGTGCGTGTTTCGCCAGTGCCTTTACGACGTTCAACAGTGCCTGGTTGGTCTGTCTTTTGCAAAAGATATGTCAGTCCGCCTAAAGTCCACCCTTTGCTTGGAGACTCCTTAAGAAGTCGTTTTGCTCCATAATTTTTGTTTTGTCGAATAAAATTTGTTTGCCGTTTTTTCTTCTTCAGAGAACGCCATTTTGCAGGAGATGAATATTTTGTATGCAGCGCCACCTGCAAGGCGTAAAATTCGTTGAGCGAAATTTGAAATTCGAAATTTGAGACTCGAAATTCGAAAAGGGATATTGTTATCATAACTGTCACCAACTTTTATAATAATCCGGTCATTTTCGGCCGAGTTTTTAAAAATATTTAAAGGTCATGGATTTCTTTACCTCACGGTTTACATACATTTTTCCTAAGTTACTTTATATTGCCACAGTTTTAAACCCCCCCCCCCCCCTCCCCCCAAAAAACCCAGACTATCACAGATTTAAACAAACAGATCAGAACATTCGTCTTTGGTCGCACAATATACAGCATTAAACACAAGACACTTATACATGAAAAGAAACACGGAGGGATTGCCCTTCAAGACATAGAAACAAAGATCCAGGCACTCAGAATTAAACACATAGGCAGCATCATCAAACACCCAGAACGACATACACTCGCTCATTATTACATGGGACTCAGACTTTCCAAGCTGCGATCACTGAACAATGCAATCCCCATCACTTCGACCCTATGCCCTCATTTTATAAGACATGCATACAAGCCATCCAAGGACATGAAAAATTAATTCACCAGAAAACAAATGCAATATATAAACATTTAGTTAAACTCCAAGCACTACCATTACACCTAAGAATTAAAAGAGGACAGAAATATGCTATAAAAAATTACACCGAAACCTTCACTAACTTGCACAACCCAAAAATCACTGCTTAAGCAAGAGAGGTCACTTTTAGACTAATATACAACATGACACCCACAATAAAACGAGAAGCACGCAGATCCAACCAAATAACAAAATGTCAGCTATGTAGGAAAAGCATCCAAGAAACAGAAGATCATTTGTTTTTTTAATGCAGTACAGTCACACCTACAATGAAACTACTGCAGAAAATCATCGATTTACAAACAACACAAAAATCAGATATCTACAAAGCAATCATCTTAAACATAATTCCGAAAACAGCAAATAGCACGCACACATTGATCTTGATTATTTTATCAGAATTTCGGAAAGATTTGGTGTTTTCGGAATCTTGCCATGTTTAATCAACGTATTTTGAATGCTGGTTTATGTCTGCACATTTTTCGTCAGAAAGTTTTATCAATCGCCCCTGAGATGGTACCTCTTCCTTAACGAGGCAGCCTTGATTCGTAAAACGACTCTTTCTTTCCCCAACTTCCCTCCCTCCGTCTCACTACTATCTCATTCTCTGTCTATCCTAACATTTTGTAAGTCCGCTTTCGGCCTTCTGAGCCCCTTCCCCTCCCCAGTCACTCTATCCTCTCAAGTACTTCAGCTCGACCTTTTAAACTACTCCTATATTCACGGGAGGTCATGTTGACCACATTTCTAGATGTCGTTAAAGTGTCAAGGTCTGACCTTGCCCATTGATCCCTAAGTGTGTTCGTGGGAAGTTTTTGACGCTGATATTGTACTACTAATACCTTTAAATTCAGGGGGAAATATTTGACAGTAGGGCTATGGAAAAATCACAAAGCATTGCCTAACATTTTAATTAGGAATGTATATAACACACGTTGGCTGTTTTATTATTATATTAATGAAAATAGACTTTTGTTAGGAATATGTGTGTACGAGTGTATATAACTTTTATCTGTATTTCAATTTGGCCTTATATTTTAATAATTCACATGGTGTTTGTAATAGTGTGTAAAAAGCAGTTATATATATATATATATATATATATATATATATATATATATATATATATATATATATATATATATATATATATATATATATATATATAATAATAATAATAGCCCCTTCAGTCATAACTGACTATGGGAATGCGCCCCTGAGGTGGCAGCCCTCAGCTGCTTATTTTCCTGGTGTTTTCTCCTCACCTCTGCTTCTTGTGTGAGCCGCTCTTTGCCCAATCTGAGGTGGTGCCGTAAATAGCATCGCCACTTAGTGCGATCGACAGCTTCATCCTCCCATGTTGCTGGATCCATGTCCAGTGCCCTCATATCTCTCTTGCACACATCTTTGAACCTGAGCTGTGGTCGCCCAACTGTTCTCTTGCCATCTGCTAATTGTCCGTAGAAGATATCTTTTGGGATGCGACCATCTTCCATGCGGCGAACATGGCCAAGCCAGCGAAGTCTGCGCTGTCTAAGCAGCGTATACATACTTTGAAGGCCAACACGTGACAACACCTCGACATTTGTCACTTTATCTTTCCACGAAATGCCGAGGATGCGACGTAGACACCGCAAATGGAAGGTATTGAGCCTTCTTTCTTGCTTAGCATAGGTCGTCCAGGTCTCGCTGCCATATAGGAGTGTGCTGGTGACGCAGGCATTATATTCTTCTTCTTCTGCGTTCGGTTTGTAGTCATGCTAAATCTGCAGGCCTGTCGCCAGGACGAAGTCCACAGTCTTTTCCAGGTCGGCGCGGCAGCCCCATAGCTTCTGCTGGAGCTCATCACCTTTTGGCCAGGTCGCACGTCGCAATTTATCATAGGTTGGACAGTTCTGGAGAATGTGTTCTGGAGTCTGAATATCAGTTCCACATGGGCATTCATTTGTGTGGGATATCTTGAGGCGATAGAGATGTCCAAGTAATCTGCAGTGACCAGTTCTCAGGCGGAAAATTGTCGTCTGTTGGTGTCTGTTTAGATGGTGGATTGGGTCATCTCTGCTGTATATATCCCCTTCCTCCTTCCACTGATTTTTGTACTTGTTGTAGATGATGGTTTTTGCTTCCCGATAGGGCAATGGGTGGCTGTATTGTTCCATTTTACTGCCACTTCTTGATAGAGCATCTGCTTTCTCATTACCAGCGATTCCACAATGGGCAGGTAACCACTGAAGGGCAATGGTTGATGACCTTTGGATGATGTTAAGCTCAGATCTGATCTCATTCATCATGTTATCATTTCTGGTGTTTTGTATTGATTCAAGTAATGATCTGCAGTCAGTGAAGATTACTATCTTAGCTTGTGGCTGCTGTTCAGGTCTGGTGAGGATCTTCAGGGCTTGCAGTAGTGCCATAGCTTCTGCCCTAAAATTGGAGGAGATCTTTCCAGTTGGGAAGGCCTTTCGGATGATCTTTCCATTTAGAAATCTTATAAAAATGCCTCCTCCACCGTTCTTGACTGCCCCCTCAACAGATCCATCTGTGTATGCATGTGTCCACTCCTTCGGGTTGTACTTTTCTTCAATCATTTCTTGAGCCAAAGTTTTTAGTTATTGAGGGGTCAGGTGGCCTTTCTTTTTTATTTCAGGGACTTCTGTGGTGATAGATATATTTCCATGGCAGTCGTCTGGCTCCTCGTAATCAATTAACATTTCAATCTCAGTAGATCGATTTGGGAGGAGGTCTTCATGGCATCGATGCAGATTTTTGGAGATGTTTAGGAAGCTGGTTCTTTTCAGCCTGTTCTTTGTCACACTTTGGAGTTTGGCATGCATTGGATGACTTGGCATTCGTAGAAGCTTCTCACTGTGAGTGAATACCTTTTCCTCACGTCTGTCATCAAGAGAGCGGATGTTGGTGTATCGCTCCATTGCCTGGATTGGAGAAGTCTTCATCCCTCCAGTGATTAGTCTAAGGCCTGAATTTTGCACTTTCCATAGACATTCTGTGTTTGTTTTAGATGCTGTGGCCCAGGCTGACATGCCATATTCAAGTACAGGTCTGACTGTGCCTGTATAGACTTTTTTAAGTATGTTGGTATTTGCCCCCCAACTTGTGCCAGCCAGTTTCTTCATAATACAGAGCTTTCTTATTGCTCTCTGTTCTACTGCTTTTATGTGCGGCTTCCAGGTGAGTCTCTTATCCAACTTGACTCCTAGGTATGTTGGGTTTTCCTCGATTGGAAGTTCACTTCCATTTAGCTGCAGTTTGATTGTTTCTCGGCGATTTGACAGAGAGAAGCAGGTTGCTACTGTCTTGGAGAGGTTTATCTGTACTCCCAAATCTGATGCCCATTTACCGATGGTATTTAGCGCTGCTTGCATCCTGAACTTCGCAGTAGGCAAATGTTCAGCAGCACACCAGGCAGCAAAATCGTCAGCATGAAGAGCCCTGGAGATATGCCCGGACAGTTTCTCTGCAATATCATTTATATATATGATAAAAAGTGTGGGGGAGATAACTCCTCCTTGTGGCACACCCTGTTGTAGAGTGACGCGATGGCTCAGTTTCCCGTCAAGTTTTACTCTTGCTGTGCGGTATCGAAGAAAGTCCCGTATCCAGTTGAACATTCTCCCTTCAATTTTGCTGTTGAGCATCTTAAGGAGGAGTCCTTCTTTCCATACCTTATCAAAGGCTTTTGTCAAGTCTACAAAAACCGCCAGCACTTTCTTTTTCTCCTGAAAGGCATTTTCTACTTCCTGGGCTAGATATACTAGTTGGTCTTCGGTGCTGCGATTTTTTTAAATGCTGACTGTGTGTTATCAAGCAGATGGTTTTTTTCCAGATGTTTCAGTAATCTTGAGTTCACCATTCTTTCCATTACTTTACCCAGACAGCTCAGTAGGCTAACTGGTCGGTAGCTGGACTTGCTTGTTTTCTCCTTTTGTTTCTTTCTGATGGGAACAATGATTGCTTCTCGCCATCGATCTGGAAATTTTCCAGTACTCCATGACTGATTGAAGATTAGGAGGAGCTTGTGCCTGGCTACAGGTCCAAGGTTCTTGATCATATCATTTGTGATGCCATCTTTTCCTGGAGCTTTTCTGTTCTTTAGTTTTGTTAAGGCAGCACTGAGTTCTCTCGTAGTAAGGGGTGACTTCATGCAGATATCTGGGTTTTGGTGCTTCAGTTTTTCTTTTACTTCCTTACGTACTTCTTGGATCCGTGCATGTGAAAGTGATGTGGTGCTTTCTTCCTTGTAGAAATCTGCCAGGATGTTTGCTGCCATTTTTCCTGTGTGGTATTTTTCATTTTCCTTGATGACAGTCTTACAGTAGCTGGTTGTTGTTTCTTCATTTAGCACTCTTGTCAGATTCCATAGCTTGCTTGAGTCCTTTTCCATGTTGAGACTGCTGGTCTTCTGGTGCCAGCTCCTTTGGATTTCAGCTTTCTTTTGTTCATTGAAAGCTTGTTTTATGCTGTTGTGCCTCTGTGTGTTCTCTAATGTGGGATTTTGCTCCATAGTTTCCCGTGCTTTATTTAATTCACTATGGAGTTTTCCCAGGTTGTCACTAAAGTATGGTTTGTAGTCTCGTCGTTTACCTCGTGGAATTGACTTCTTTGCTGCTTGGATGATTGCTTCACTGATGATGGAGATGTTTTTATTGATGTTATTTGAGTGGGCAATGTTCTGACAGAAATTGTCGGCTTGTTCTTTAAAAAATCCCCAGTTTGCTTTTTTGAAATTCCAGCTTGGAGACATATTGATTTCTCCTGCACTTCTTATCTCAGATATCTGTAATGTGACTGGTACATGGTCACTTCCCCCAAGTTGAGTATTTACTGTTCTGGTGGTGAGTCGATGTATGTCATCTGTAGCCCTAGCAAGATCTGGTGTGCTCGTTGTTTTCCATACTCTGGAATAGAAGGTGGGCTTATCCTCTGGTTGGTTTATTAGAATTAGTTTATTCTCTACCATCCAATCTTCCACCTCTTCTCCTCTTGGATCTGTTGCATCATAGCCCCAGCTTGGTGAGTGGCTATTGAAGTCACCCATAATGAGGTGTCTCGATGCTGCAAGCTTCACTTTGTGTAGCTCCAGAGTTGTGGTTGGAGGGCTGTAGCAGTTTGTGATCATTAAGTTTCCACTGGGCAGCAGTAGTTGGACTGTTATGTATTCAAGTTCGTCCTCACCAGATCTGTGTGTCTCTACTGCTGGGATTGAGGTTTTAATCAGTGTGAGGATTCCTCCCTTAGTTCTTTTTGCCCTGTCTTGGCGGAAGGATTGGTATCCACGTACAAAGAATCGTTGGGTATCTTTTAGGTGAGTTTCTTGGATGCAGATTATATCAATGTTATTTTCCCTGAGGAATTCTTGTAACTCCGGTTTCTTGTTCCTCACTCCTTCTGCATTCCATTGAGCCACTGTAAGATAGTGGGTTGGTTGGTCAGTTGCTCTACTTTGCCTTCCCCCGACCATTTGGTTGGCAAAGTGTAGCGTTCTTTTCGTAGTTCGTTAGACCACCGAATCACGTTAGCTGCACCTTTCTTAAGTAATGAAGAGAAAGGAGCAGTTATAGTCGACAAATGAGGAATGAACTTAGAATAGAACTGTATTAGTCCCAAAAGTTATCTAACTTCTTTTTTTGTCTTAGGTGCTGAGATGTTTAAAATCTTAGAGACATTACTGTCCTCTGTATACATCAAACCATGACCTATACGATGGCCTAGAAAGGAGATGTCATGAAAACCGACAAATGCCTTTGAAGGTTTTGCTGTTAAGTTATAATCCCGTAAAGTAGAAAGTAAAGCTTTTAATCCCTGAATATGTTCATCCCAAGAGTTACTGAAAAGACAGATGTCATCTATGTAAGTAATGACATCGGGACGATGAGACAGGGGATGCGTTGGCAGTTTATCATACTACTAGTACTATTGAAAAGAATAATTATGACGCGCTTAGAGCTGCTCTTCTTAGCAAATTCCAAATGACGGAAAATGAATACAGATTGCGTTTTCGAACGTTGCTACCGCAATCAGGAAAGCACTTTAGTGATTTTCTTTCCCAAATACGGCTAACCTTGGAAAGATGGATCGAATTGTCCAAGATAGAAAAGTCGTATGAAGGTCTCTTCGATTTACTGATACTGTCTCATCACGTTGACTTATTAATAAACTTTACGCACCGACTTACATGATAGTAAGTCTGATTGGTGAGTTTGATTTCCTTAGCGCACGGTTGTGCACTATTGAGAGTATGGGTTACCCCGCCCGCACGTTTTGCCAACGATTAGTCTACGTCATAGCTGGTTCTGCATTCTACTGGCCGGGCGTTCATAGAGATGTTACTCTCTATTGTCGTTCATGTTTGATATGTCAGGAGGTTAAAGTACGGGGTCCATTTCATGCGGCTCCTATTCAAGCTGCGGACATCCCGATTAGACCATTTGATAAAATGGCTATTGACATTATTGGTCCGATGCTACCATCTGCCAGAGGACATACGCATATCCTTACTTGCATTGATATGTGTACTCGTTGGCCTGAGGCCATCCCTCTGAAGAACACTTCATCTGCCAGTGTAGCAGAGGCGTTGATGTTGATCTTCTCACGCATAGGTTTTCCGCGGAAGATCTTATCGGATCATGGTGTCCAGTTCATTTCTAAATCCATGTCACAAGTTATGAAGACATTAGGTATAGACAGATCTCTTAGTTCAATTTACCATGCCATGTCCAATGGGTTAATTGAGCGTAAAAATAGGACTCTCAAGCAATTGTTGGGTAAGATGACTCAAGATCACCCTCAGGATTGGGACCGGGTCCTACCCGCTGCCCTCTTTGCGTATCGCGAAGTGCAAAATCAAGCCATGGGATTTTCTCCATTCCAGCTTGTTTTTGGCATGCAACCACGTGGACCGATGTCGTTAATCCACGACTTATTGGTTGAAGAGAATATTGAAGAGGAAACTCAATCCTCTTATGAGTATGTGATCTCTTTGAGAAAGAGAATCATAGATGCTTGTAGACTAGCTACTGCATCATCCGAACAAGCCAAAGAAAAAGCTCGTCTATTTGCAAACAAGTATAGACGTCTTCGCCAGCTTCTCCCTGGTGACGAAGCTTTTGTCTTACTACCTGCTCATAACAATCGTCTATTAATTACTTGGAGAGGTCCTTTCAGGATCATCTCAAGAATATCCGATGTCGACTACATCGTTGATATTAATGGTAAGCATAAAACCTTCCACATTAACATGTTGAAGGAGTATTACTCACGTCCTGATTATCTGCAGTCAGTGTTCCAGGCAACTGACGATCCTACACCTCCTATTCAACACTACTATAGTTTGTCAGTCATACAAGAAGAAGAATCTTCTTTCGATGATGTGCAACTGCCAATACCAGTTGTACCACTTCATTCCACTGAGAACTGGAATGATGTTACTATCTCATCTACTCTTTCGGCTGATCAACGTCAGCAAGTCTCTAATATTCTACACTCGTATGAGGATGTCCTCACTGACATCCCAGGTCATACGTCAGTCATCCAACATGACATTATTCTGACTGACGATTCGCCTATTCGAGTTCGCCCATATCCTATCCCTTTACACTTTCGTGATAAGGTTGATAAGGAATTGGATGATATGTTTCAATTAAATATAATTGAACCATCTTCATCACCATACTCTTTATCTATGGTGATCATTAGGAAGAAAGACAACAATATTCGTCTTTGCGTTGATTACAGGAAATTAAACAAAGTTACAAAATTCGATGCGGAACCTTTACCTCTCTTAGATGACTTATTGGGGAAATTAGCCCATGCTACATTCTTTCCGAAATTTGACCTCTCTAAGGGCTACTGGCAAGTGCCACTCACACCAAAAGCAAAGCCATTCACCGCTTTCTCGACGCCACGGGGTCTATTCCAATGGAATTTTATGCCATTTGGATTAGTAAATGCGCCAGCTACCTTTGTACGCATGATGCGCCGCATACTGTCTCATCGTCCCGATGTCATTACTTACATAGATGACATCTGTCTTTTCAGTAACTCTTGGGATGAACATATTCAGGGATTAAAAGCTTTACTTTCTACTTTACGGGATTATAACTTAACAGCAAAACCTTCAAAGGCATTTGTCGGTTTTCATGACATCTCCTTTCTAGGCCATCGTATAGGTCATGGTTTGATGTATACAGAGGACAGTAATGTCTCTAAAAATTTTAAACATCTCAGCACCTAAGACAAAAAAACAAGTTAGATCACTTTTGGGACTAATACAGTTCTATTCTAAGTTCATTCCTCATTTGTCGACTATAACTGCTCCTTTCTCTTCATTACTTAAGAAAGGTGCAGCTAACGTGATTCGGTGGTCTAACGAACATCAGATCGCGTTGGATATAATAACGGATTTTCTTTCGGATGCTCCTGTTTTAAGGTTGCCTAATGCAAATTTACCGTTTGTTTTACGCAGCGATGCATCTAATTACGGCATTGGAAGCGTGTTACTACAAGAATATGATGGCACCTTGCATCCAGTTCTCTATGTATCACGGAAGTTAACTCCGACAGAACAAAATTACTCAGTCCTAGATAAGGAACTTCTTGGACTTGTTTGGTCAATAACAAAACTCCAGAGATATCTGCTTGGATCGCACTTTATTGTGGAATCAGACCAGAAAGCACTTACTGCTCTCAACACGAAAGATGTGAAATCAGCCAAATCTACTAGGTATGCGATCGCACTTCAGCCATATAGTTTTACAATACGATCCATTCCTGGTACTCAGAATGTTCTCGCTGACATTTTGTCGAGATGTCCGAATGAATCAAGTTAGCAACTACGCACTGCATACAACTGTACTTCTACACAGACAGTTCATCTATTGAAACTTTTTACTTGTGGATAAGGATCATTAACATTCCGTCAAGTTGAAATCTACAATGATTTTGTATTAAAAGAACATGGAACGTTGAAATATATTACTATATTTGTGAAAATAACATTCACTTACTTATGATATTGAAGAGAGAATAACATTGGAAAGGGATTATATTTTCTTAACGAAATAACATTGCGAACACTTGGTTGTTTTCATGGATCGGAACTTGGTATATTTTAACTGTTTCCTAACAGGACAATGGAACTTTCTTAATCTAAGAAATTTAATGACATTGTTATATTTTTTTTAAATAAATAATTCGGTGGATTAGTAACCTTTGATACTTAGTTAATTAGTATAAGAATTAAGTTAGGTAACTATAAAATATTTAATTAGATTGTCGAAATTTGATATTTATCACTCTTTAAGAGCAGTGATTTAACATTAGTACTTTAATTAGTACCACAAAGGAAATTTAGAGACACGGTTAAGTGTGTTGATCTATACATGTGTTTAAATTGTATTTTTTCACTTGTCATTTTAAGACATATCCATCTCTTTTCTGTTTATTCACTGGTTTTTACATTTCTTTTCATTTGCGTTTCTATTCGGTTTAATTCAATATTTCTAATACATGATTTTATTTCATTTACCACATTGTACCAAAGGTGGTCAATTGTGGGTGTATGCTTTTGTGCATACCTTTTGTTTATTTGAGTTGACTTAAATTTCATATTTATGTTTTAATGATTCTATGTCATGTTATATTAATAAAATATGATTATGTACACTTGAATCACCTCTAGTCGCGAGTAGTAAAGAAAAAAATTTATATAATTAATTTTTTTTTTTTTTGGGGGGGGGGGGGGTTGGTAAGGAAACTGTAGCGTTCTTTTCGTAGGTCGTTACAGTCTTTTACAGATGAGGGTAGTCTCATATTTATTAATATGTGGTCGTACCTCTGTAATAAACTTTACGCACCGACTTACATGATAGTAAGTCTGATTGGTGAGTTTGATTTCCTTAGCGCACGGTTGTGCACTATTGAGAGTATGGGTTACCCCGCCCGCACGTGTTGCCAAAGATTAGTCTACGTCATAGCTGGGTTGTAGAAGTTGGGTTCCCAAATCAGTCCATTGATTTGTGGCGTTCGAACCCGTGTTTCGGAGTGTAATTATTCTTGGTATGACCGTCCGTCTGGTAATATGATAAGGACCATGGTCTACTCTGTACCTGTGATTTCTCGGGAAGAGAACGCAAGTATTATGTTTATATTATTGTAAATTTTATTCAACATAGACGTCTAGTTGGACCAATGACCTATTGGTTCCAAAATGGAGTCATGCTTGAACATTTAATATAATTTATTTAATCCGTCATATTACTGGAAGATAGGATTGTCAAGGATTATAGTGGATTTGAAATGATACGAGTCATTCTCAGGCCGCTTAGAATCGCGGCAGTTTTTGAGCAGAGGTGACTCAAGGATTCGTTATAACTAAGCTCATATGCCCAGAAAGTCTTTGGCAGAAATATGTATTTATTGCAATTCAACATTGTTTAATCATGAGGCCAGTACCAGAAAGAAGATATGAAGTATTGAAACATTAATATGATATAGAAGACCTAATGAGGATCTCAGTCATTGTCAAGGTCATCGGATACTGGAAGAAGATTGATTGAATCTAACTGCCTCACTTGTTTACTGGTATGCCGTGTTATGAACACTGTATAACTAGTCTGACGTTATCAAAGGAATTATTATTGTTTAAATGAACTGATTGTAATTTTCAATATGAATTCTACATTGTGTACCGTGCTGTTCAAAGTTAACCGTCCGTCGTCAATATCAACATGTTCGTCTAGTCAACCGTATGATGTCAAATAAATTGAATGAACTGTATACCGTCTTGGCATTAGTTGATGTGCCCCTGGTTGGAAGTTCACGTTGACTTATTACTACATTGTTTCAATTTGGATACATTCGCGTTATGTCAAAGTATATAGACTCTACAACAATCAGCAATGAGAAAGAGACCCTACACAAAGGCACCGGTTGCTTGGGTGGGCCCTTTCGAGGCTAGGGGCCCGGCTCCGCTCCTCCCCGGTTGTAGCTGATAGGAGCGACGCCATGACGTAAGTCGAGATTGTCGCATGACTCCATACCGCAAAAGCGTGTGTGTCCTAATTTTTCCCGGTGTCTGCGCCGTAGCTAACACATTCCGTCTTCGGCAGGCCGGGTTGTGTTTGTTGTTCAGGGTTGTCTCCCATAGCCTTTCCATCTCCCGGTGGAAGCTGCAAGGCAGCAGGTTGGTTTGTTTACCGAGGTTTGCCTTCCCCGTGGCTAGAGCTTATAGCGGCTCTTACTCGCTTGATGCACCCGTCATAGGACATATGGGGGATTTCAGTGGGGGTATCAGTGCCACCTGTTACCCCTCCCCGTCCTGCTGGGAGGACATCGCCGTTTGGTCCGCGACTGCTTATTCGTCCAGCAATGCTGACTTAATTCGCAGCTGACACACCATATCTGGAGGTCGTTCCACTATCCGCCACCCGTGGACGCACCTGGTTGGGGTCGGTCGCCCCTTTGCCAGGAGGCATTATATACCGCAGCTTTGGTCTTCATTGTGAGTTTAGAGTTTCCCCAAACACGCGATGTGAGGCGGGCAATGGTAGCTGTAGCTTTGCCAATGCGGCTGTCGATTTCTGTATCCAGTGAGAGTTTGTCATTGATGGTAGACCCTAGGTATGTGAAGTGGTGCACCACTGCCAATTCATAGTTATCGATAGTGATAACTGGTGCAGCACCCACATCCCGACTCAGCACATTCGTTTTCTTTAGACTTATTGTGAGGCCAAAGTCCTTGCATGCTTTAGTGAAGCGATTCATCAAGCTCTGAAGCTCCTGTTGGCTTTGAGTGACGACTGCAGCATCATCAGCGAACAACAAGTCTCTTATAGTGACCCTTCTGATTTTTGTTTTTGCCTTCAGCCTTGAAAGATTAAACAGACGGCCATCTGACCTAGTGTGAAGGCATATTCCTTCAGTTGCATCTCTGTATGCATGTTTCAAGAGTAAGGCAAAGAAGATTCCGAAGAGGGTCGGAGCCAGAACACAGCCTTGTTTAACGCCACTTCGTATATCAAAGGGCTGTGACGTGCTTCCAGCATATTGGACTGTTCCCTTCATGTCGTCATGGAATGACTTTATCATTTCCAGCATTTTAGAAGGGCAGCCTATTTTCAGGAGGATTTTAAAGAGTCCATCCCTACTAACCAGGTCGAATGCTTTTGTGAGGTCTATAAAGGCGATATATAATGGTCTTTTCTGCTCTCTTGATTTTTCCTGAAGCTGGCGGAGAGAGAAGATCATGTCTGTTGTTGATCTGCCAGCTCGGAATCCACACTGTGCCTCTGGATATATGCGCTCAGCTAACTTGTGTAGTCGCATTAAGATGACTTTGGCAAAAACCTTACCAACAATACTAAGAAGAGAGATGCCTCTGTAATTATTGCAATCACTTCTGTCTCCTTTATTTTTATACAGTGTTACAATCTTGGCATCTCGCATGTCTTGAGGAATAGTTGTCTCTTCCCAGCACTGGCACAGCATCCTATGCATGGGGATGTAATAGCGTGCTCTTACAGCATTTGATTAAATCAGGAGGAATCCCATCACTGCCTTGTGCTTTGCCAGAGGCCAAGCTATCAATGGCCTTACTGAGTTCCTCTAATGTTGGTTCGGCATCCAGCTCCTCCATAGTTGGCAGACTATTGACAGCATCAAGGGCTGCAGGCGTAACGGTATTGTCTCTAGCGTAAAGCTCAGAGTAGTGCTCGACCCACCTCTCCATCTGCTTACCCTTATCGGTTAGCTTCTCTCCGCTGATGGTTTTTAGCGGTGCCGTCTTACTTTTATGGGGACCAAGTGCTTTCTTTATACCATCATACATTTGTCTAATGTTGCCTGTTTGCGCTGCGATCTGGATGCTCTCACTGAGCTGGAGCCAATAGTCATTTGCACAGCGTCGAGCAGTTTGTTGAACTTTGCTTCTCGTAGCCCTCAGGATCTGTAGGGTTCTGGCACTCGGTGAACGTTTGTATTCATTCATAGCACTGCACTTAGCTTCAATAACAGGTGCCATCACATCTGATGAAGCGTCAAACCAGTCATTTGACTTTGCTGTTTTCTTACCAAAGGTGGCAAGTGCAGTACTTTGAATGGTGTTCCGTAGATGCTCCCAGTTCTCTGTAATAGTATCACCATGCTGAGAGCTACTGAGCACTTTCTTGAAGGTCGCAGTGAATTGAGCGATCGTGAAAGGGTCTGACATCTTGCTGGTATCAATGCGTGGTTTCCCTTCATGTCTGACACGATAGAGTTTTCTTGGTTGTGCTCTGATTTTGCAGCAAACCAAGGAGTGATCTGTGTCACAGTCTGCACTATGGTACGAGCGCGTGGAGAGCACAGACCTGAGGAGTGGCCTTCTGACGAGAATCAGGTCAAGTTGGTGCCAGTGCTTGGATCGTGGGTGTCTCCATGACACCTTATGCTGGGGTTTTGTCTGAAAGTAGGTGTTGGTCACGCAGAGGTCATGGTGGACGCACAACTCTAAGAGCCGTTGTCCATTTTCATTCATCTTGCCAATACCAAACCTGCCCAGACATGAAGGCCATGAAACATTATCGGCACCCACTCTAGCGTTAAAGTCACCAAGGAGAAAAAGCTGTTCTTGCCTAGGTATGCTTTTGATTACTGCTGCTAGATTCTCGTAGAACTCATCTTTAGCTTCTGAGGCAGAGTACAGAGTAGGAGCATACACACTGACAAGGGTGATGGGACCTGTGCTAGTTTGCAGGCGGAGCGTTAACAGGCGTTCTGATCCATTCTCGCCTGGTTCAACCATGTTAGTTAGCGATTTTTTGACCGCAAAACCTACTCCGTGTTCTCTAGCTTTATCAAGATCTTTCCCTTGCCAATAAAATGTGTAGTCTTTCTCGCTCACCATTCCAGAGCCCGTCAGGCGCGTTTCCTGAAGTGCAGCTATATCCACCTGAAGTCGTTTAAGCTCATCATTAATTATGGCTGTCTTCCTTACATCGTTTACATCCTGTAGGTTTTCGGATAGTCCAGTCAACATAGTCCGGACGTTCCAGCATCCCAATCTGAGAGTTTGCTTATTTCTATTTTTTCGATAATTGCTTGGTGCAAAATTTTCTGTCCACAGTTCGGGTTTGACCCTTATCCCCATGCACCCAATGGGGAAAGCAGACAGTGGCGAGACAACACCTTATTGACTGGGGGCTGCCCAGCTTGAAGCGGGCGGTAGCTGTCCAGTGAGATCCTAGAACCTCTCCCACTGTCGGAAGTAGCCCCTGGCGCCATGCCCTACGCCAATTGGGCAAAATGCTTATATATATATATACGTGTGTGTGTCTGTCTTTTTCTTTCTTTTTTTTTCCTAACTTCTCCACCCCTTTAACACACACCCTCATCCAGGGCCGTAAATAGGACTTAATAAAGGGGGGGGGGGGTCTTAATACCCAAATAAAATTTCCCCCCTAGGTTGAACCCCCAACCCCCCTCCCGTACCTACGGCTCTGTCCTCATTCTCCTCCCTCCTCCCCACACACACAGCGTTAAAGATGAGGTACTCCATCACCCAATATTTTTATCTTAAGTACACGTGTGAGAGTGTGTGCATGTTTAAAATGTTTCATCCTCCTTTTTGTCATGTCCGCAGAGAGAAGCCTGCCTTTAAATTATTATTTTATTTTCTATGTATCTATTATCATTATTATTATTTTTAAATTTTTAATGCATATGTACATGTGTAATTTATTTATTTTATTATTATTTTAAAACGGATATTGCAGTAGTAAGCATTTTTATAGGATAATTTTGTTCAAGTCAACAGCAGACCGTGTGGTCTTCGGTCAGAATACGTGAAGACACACACAAAAATGTTCTAAAGAAACGTTAATGCTGACCCTGGCCGTTCGCGCCAGTTTCTAAATCTATGGAGCGCTTTGACACGTTGAAGATTTACGACCAACGGCGTTCGGCACCTGTAATTACGGGGACTCGGACAGTCACGACCGCCAGCATTGAAAGTCGGCAAATAGCGGTCGTTGAAATAGTGGCAGTGGAAAATCGTTTTAAGTGTGCATAATTGTGTATGTGAGTGTGTGTGTGAGAGCGATGGGTACTTTATTTTCCACTGGGAATATTTTACAAACCGGGACAATCCTATTCTTTAACATTATTGAGGCCAAATTTAATTTTGCTCTATTCATCTTGAGAAATCGAATAAGTAAGCCTAATAACATATGGGTGCAAGTATAAATGTGTATGTGAACGAATATATACAGTAGTATTTGCGTGTATGTGTGCCAATGAAAGTGTAAGTTTGAGTATTTATCAGTGGCGTATTCTCTATGTGTGCTGTGCGTGCTGCGCACACCTATGCCCGAAGGAAAATACAAATTTAATTTATTATTCTATAAAATATTTCTCTTCTAATGTTCTGCTTTCGGACCGCACGCATCAGGATAACGGATTTTCCCGCAAAGAATCTACGAGTATATTTATTTTCAGTTTCCCAGACGCGTTTTATAGTGCAGTTTTTATTGGTTGGTAGCAATCGCCCGAAGTTTCTCGGGTAATTCTGTCACAATGCGTGCTGTACCTTTAGGTTTCACGTCTGAAGACTGGTTTGTGTGGATCGGGGTCATGGCCAGATATGTCAATACAATAGGAACATGCGTGCGGTCGTCTTGCAGCTCTCGATTAGTAAAAATCGGCTGTGTCCAAGTCCAGTGTTTTTTGTGATTAATTTTTGTTAGTTGCCAGGAGTGCATATTATTAGTGACAGTGAGTTTCAAGTTGTAAGTTAATTAGTGTTTCGGAGATAATTGACATATACCCAAAATGCAAGTGTTGGACGACATCGCTAAAAAGAAGTTTTGTTCACTAAGTTTTAGTGAAAAACTATCAATTGTGAGTAACGGTAAACCATGTCCTGAGTTACCACTCTTAAAAACAGTACATAAAACTAAGACAGAAGTATACACACGCCATTTTTCAACAGCTCATTACAAGTCGGTGGATTGGTTAACTGGTTGTGAAAAGAGGAATAAATTGTTCTGTTGGTCTTGTTTTTTATTTTCTTCAGAAGGCAACTTATGAAGTAAAAATGGTTTTGATGATCTTAACCACTTAAGTACAGCTGCACAGAGACAAGAAAAGACTAAAAGCCATGTCCAATGTTTTTTTCAGTTGAAAATGTTTGGCCGACAAAGAGCGGACGTCTTGCTTAATGATCAGCTCGATAAAAGTATCAGCCAACATAATGAACTTGTAAAAAAGAATCGAGATATCTTGAAACGTCTGATTGATGCGGTATGCTTCCTTGGTAAACAGGAGCTTCTTTTCCGAGTACATGACGAATGTAATGACTATTTCTACAGAGGCAACTATTTAGAGTTTCCGGATGCACTTCAGCAATATGACCCTCTTTTGGAACATCACCTACAGAGCTCTACAGTTTTCCGCGGAACCTCTCCGGCTGTGCAAAATGATCTCATTCAGGCTATCTCTGAAGTCCTCATTGATGAAATAAAGAAGGAAGTCCACGTTTCAAACTTTGCTGCTATACTTCTGGATGAGAGTTGTGATATCACGTGCAAATCACAGCTGTCAACCGTCTTAAGATATGTATTAGATGGTGTTGTTTATGAAAGGTTTGTCGGACTTACCGACGTTAGTCAGGAAAGAACCTCAGAAGGTTTGTTTAAACATGTAGTTAGCACGGTACAAGAATGCAAACTTAAAGATAAGTTAGTTGGGCAAACTTATGATGGAGCGTCTGTGATGGCAGGTCATTTGGATGGCTTACAAAAAAAGGTTATTGATGTTTACCCAAAAGCACTTTTTACTCATTGCTGTGCCCATGCATTGAACCTCGTCTTGCAACAAAGTTTGATGAATATCAAAGACTGCAATTTGTTTTTATAACTCTCAATGGTCTTTCTGCATTTTTCTCAAAATCGTCTAAGAGAACAATAGCTCTTCAAGAAATTCTTTCTAAGAAGTTGCCAACTGTAGCACCTACCAGGTGGAACTTCACTTCCAGATTAGTACATACAGTGAACGATCATTGGTTAGAGCTTATTGACTTTTTAAAAAATGTCATTGATTGTTCTTTAGAATGGGATGCTGACATAGTGGTTAAATCGCAAGGCTTTTTGTCTTTCTTGAGGAGCCTAAATACAATTTTCCTACTTCAAGTATTTTCAAGATTATTTGCATATACAGATGTTTTATACAATTTACTTCAAACAAGAAATTTCTATATTTTGTACTGCTGCAAGAAAATAGAAGAGATCAAAAATGAACTTCAACGAGCAAGGGATACTGCCTTTAATGAGATTTGGTATGCTGCATTGGGAAGGAGGGGAGAAGAATTTGAATCACCTACAAATAAACGTGGTTGTATAGGAAAAGATGCATGTTGCCAACTGTATTTTATAAAATAATTATTGATAACATTAGTGTTCACATAGAAACACGGTTTGCAGCTGTAAAGAAACTTGAGTATTTCCGCCTTCTGTATGAGCAAAAGTATACCAGTTTCAAGAAAAATTTTCCAGAGGACCTCATCAAAAAACTAAAAGACGTTTATTTTCGACTATGTAAGATTGGAGAATGAACTTGTTGTACTTTATTGTTTGGATGAGTTCTGCAACAAGTCAGTTCATGCGTTACTGCAGTTCTTAGTTGAAAATGATCTGAGTTCAGGCTTTACAGAAGTGTTCAAACTGGCAGAATTGATAATGACAATTCCAGCAACTACTGCTTCTGTAGAAAGATCGTTTTCAGCTTTAAAGCGAATCCACAGTTACCACAGATCTACACAAGGTCAAGATCGACTCTCCAGTCTCAGCCTATTGTCCATTGAAAAGGAACTTTTGAGCAAGGTTAGAATGAAGAATACATTTTACGATGCTGTAACAGAGAAATTTCTGCAAAAGGAATGAAGAATAGATCTGATCTTCAAGTGAAACCTGTAAGTGAAAATATGTATTATTTAGTTAATGTTTTTCTTCCAGCCGAATAACTATCGGTGCGTAATTGAATATAGTTGGTTTTTTAAATTAAGAGGGGAAGGGGTTAAATAGTAGGCGTACATATTCATTTTAAGTAGCAGCACACCTAGCTCGCATTTCCAGGATACGCCACTGGTATTCATATGTATTATGCAATGTACTCTCCTTGTATTTCATTTTACTAAATGCACATGGTTTTGTATAATTGAAAAACAAATTACATCGTAAGTAATCAACAACAACAACAATATAATTTCCACTAAGATGTGTTTTATCACTAAAAGAAAAAGAGCGCGCACTATAATTTCAAAAAATAAGGTGTAGGCTTTTACATTTTCTTAATCAAATTATTATTAAAAAAACATTAAAATAATTATATTAATAAAATGGGACCAGAAGACGCAGCAATAGAGACCGCAGTCAGCGACTCATAGCTTGACTGCCTGCGTCAGGACCAGCGAAACAGAGCTGGTCAAGACCGTGCTCCACCTCCACGTGGTGGTCCTGGAAACAGTCTGCAGCAGTGCAGGCTGGCTGAGCGAGCACGGATCGCAGTGGGAAGGCAAACCCGGTCCTAAAAAATGCCGTGCAGAAGTCGGATGTGTCGACCGAAAGGTGCAGATATCACAGCTACGTTGTAAACAGACACAACGCAACCACCGTCCTTTTCAGGGCGAACGAGGAAGAAGGAAGAAGAAGATATTAATAAAATACATAATTGCCGGTATTAGTATTTCCAATAAACCCTTTATGTTTCGAACGTTGAATTACACTTTTCCCATAATAATAACTAGTCTTCTTACTTTTTTTTTTCCTTCCACCATTGCCGTGAAGCGTAGTGGAGAGCTGAAGTTTGCATTCTTGAGACAAGTGTGTCGCCTTGGCTACTGTGAGCTCGTGTTGTAGGATGCCCATCCATCTACCTCTTCCCCGTGACATGAAGCCAGATCCTCTGCTGTTGTAGGCGCGTAGTGGTAGTTTATCTGGTTCAATTCTCATGAGACAACCAAACCACTTAATTGTCTGTCTCTCTGTATACTTGATGCAGGATGTAGTTAGTACAATTCTTCTGATGTCATCATTTCTCATTCTGTCTCTTTTTGGTTACATTAGTGGCTTTTCTTAAACATTTCATCTCACAGGATGTGATTTTCATTCTCAGACCTTTTATTTTTTAAAAAATGTTGCGTTTAATTTATAATTATAATTATCTTTTTTTGATTTGTTTATATTTTCAGACACGTTTGCATTGTCTTTTTCTACTAACTTGTCTATATTTCTTGTCTTTGGCTCCTGTTTGTAACTGTGGCTGACGTAGGGTTATAGTATATCTTCCATTTGTACAACTGACTCCATACCTTTTTTTTTCTTTTAAAAAAATGTATAGATTACATCCCGTTCCAGTTTTACAGCGGCCAACTTATTTATTTACCAGCCACAGAAAACTGTTAACTATGACATAATGCTGCTAATAAAACATAAGTCACGATATTACGCATTCGCAATATCGATTCTTGTCAGGGGTAAAAGACTAACGGCTAAGAAAAAGCCAAGATATCTTTGCTTTGAACCACTTTTCCATCAAACTAAAGGATTGAAAGATCTGATAATCTCCCTTGAAAGACTGGCCAAATGCTTCAACAAGTGCACTATCCAGTGGATACCAGCCCATTGCAACATACCAGGAAATGAGGAGGCAGACAAACTTGCTAAGGAAGGAGGTGCCTTACAACAAAATGATATAGAGACAACTTATGCAACGGCAGACTGCTATAAAAGCTACATTCGAGTCCAAATGGGAAAGAGAGCACCCGGGCCATTTGAAAAATGATGCATATCATCAACTATCCAGGAAAGAACAGGTCATCATTTTTCGGCTACGCACTGGACACAACAGATTGAGATACCATCTATACCACAAATACAAGATTGGTGCAACAGATCTCTGCACTTGCGGTACCAGCCCGATGACGGTCGAACACCTCCTACAGTATTGCCCAACCTACAGTAATGAACGGAGTAGCATATGGCAACAACCCACTTCTGTCAACGAAAAACTGTTTGGAGATGTCGGGAACCTTGAGTTGACTACTGCCTTTATTAGAGTCATAAATGTGGAAGTCTGAAGGCGAACGAGGAAGAAGAAGAAGAAGAAGAACCACTTTTACGGAATTATAAAATCTGTGTGTTGGCAGCAATAAGGCTTTCATTTTTTTTAAATATATTAATGATGAAAAATATCCCGTTCAACCTCTGATGGGTTTTAATTAGGATATATATTGTTTTCTATTCCAAATATAAACAACTGCCGATATGGGAAAGTGGCATCACACTAGTCAAATCATTGTAAATAGGGCAAATCATAATTACCAATTATGCTTGTATGTTAAAAATATAAAAAAAATTAAAAACCCAAACAAACAAAGGTAATTTCCTATCTTTCGTACCTTTTTGGTCCGCAGTGAATATATGTAGTTGGGTGTTGTTTCGTAGCAGTTAGGGTTAGGATTAGTATTATGGTTAACACTAACCCTAACACAAACCCTAATCCTAACCCTATTTGGAATAGTTAGGTGTTGTTTCGTAGCCGAACAAAAATAAAATCAAGCAGAAACTCCAAACAAGAATAATATTAAAAGGGGGGGGGGGTGTTAAGGCCTGATGGTTCCAGTTATATAACTGACTTTAACCGATATCTAATTGACTTTCACCTGTTAAAAGTCATTTGCATTGTAAGGGACCCAAAGATGCAGCAATAGAGAATGCAGTCAGTGACCCGTAGCAGGACGAACGAGGAAGAAGGAAGATATGCATTGTAAGAACAGCATAAGACCTTCACATTCTCAATTACTATATATTAACCTTTGTTCGTGTTAAATATTGTTTGACTATATGGGACCTAAGACGTGTCAACAGTGAGGAATGCAGTTAGCGACCCATAGCTAGACTGCTTGCGTCAGGGTCAGCGAACCAGAGCTGACCAAGACCCTACTCCACCTCCAAGTGGTGGTCCTGGAAACAGGCTGCATCACTGCAGTCTAGCTGAGTGAGTAGGGATCGAAGAGGGAAGGCTAACCCGGTCCCAAAAATGCCGTGCTGAAGTCGGATGTGTCGGCCGAAAGGCGCAAATATTGCAGCTTCGCTGTAAACGGACACAACGCAACCAACGTCCTTTTCAGGACGAACGAAGAAGAAGATGAAGTTTGACTATATATGCAGTTCCAGTTCATTCTTTAGTAATTTCCTGTTACTCGTAGGTTTTTGCTCCGCAGTGAATATGTGTAGTTAAGTCTTGTTTCGTAGCAGTTAGGGTTAGGATTAATATTAGGGTTAGGTATAGGGTTAATATTAGGGTTAGGATTAGGGTTTGGGTTAGTGTTAACCCTAATCCTAACCCTAATATTAACCCTAATCCTAACCCTAACTGTTACGAAAGAACACATAACTACACATATTCACTGCGGAGCAAAAACCTATCGATTATTTGTATTTATCGGATAATGGCGCCAATTAGTATGTGGAGCATATGATCTAAAATGCCAAGACAAAATACACGTTCCTTGTATCGTAGACAAACGGATGTTCATGCTTCTGTGATATCTGGCGTCTTTCAGATTCAGTACAAGAGTGAGAATGAAGGCCAAGATGTGGATAGTGACGACAGCGATGGAGAAGACGGAAATGATCCATGGTTGGACTTCGAAGAAATGATGGATGCATCTGACTCATCTGTGCGGTCACGAATTCCAAAAGATAAAAAAGGTGAATTTCTCTTCGTGCTGATGATATTAGACCCAGGCGTGGCAACTTTTTTTTTTTTTTTTAATTCAACGCCGCACATTTGACGAATGAGAAACGAGATATTCTTAACCTAACTGTGTTGAAACTTGTGAATTAATTTGAGTTGACATTGTAGGCTATTTATTATAAACACATCTCACCTTTCACGATGGTGAGCATTCTTCTTTCTTCTTTGATCCATAACCGTTAAAGCAGTCAGCGGCCATCACGCCTGGTGGCGTCTTGTAGGGCAGCAACAGATTGATTCCACTTTGCTCGGTCGGCGGCCATCCTTCGTACAGTGCCCCAACTGTAGTTCATTCTTTGCATCTCAGCTTCCACAGTTCTCCGCCAAGTTGTTTTTGGTCGGCCTCTCTTTCGCTTTCCCTGGGGGGTCCATAGCATAGATGTTCTTGTGATGGTATCAGGGTCCCTTCTGAGGACGTGGCCAACCCAACTCCAGCGTCTGCCAGCTATGATGGTGTGCATGTCTTCCTGGTTACTCTGAATAAGAAGTTCTTGGTTGCTGATGGTGTTTGGCCAGAAGATTCGGAGAATTTTCCTTAGGCATGTTGTGTGAAAATAGGACAATTTTGACATTTCCTTCTCTGTAACTCTCCAGCTCTCTGCGCCATAGAGAAGCACAGAAAGCACACAGCTCTGATATAATCCTAATTTTGTGCTTGTGCTGTACTGAGAGGACTTCCGGATGTTGTTTAGGCTAAAAAAGGCTGTTCTTGCTTTGTTCATTCTGTTGTTGATGTCTTTGCTTGCTCCACCGTCTGGTGAGCATTGATCAAGCACATTTAACTTACCAACGTGTTACCACTGACAAGGCCCTACAAGAGCGTGGTCAGCAGGGCCATTGGCCTCACATTACAGGATAGGGGACCCAATAGGCCTAGTGTAAATAAAGTAGGCCTATCCTATAGATCTTGGTAACATAACCCCATAATATCGCATATTTTTTTCACAGTATCAAAGGGCAATAGAGGTCTAGGAAAGACAAAACTTTCTGTTTATATTTTTTTGTTCCAGGACATTTTTCTTTGACAGTAAATGTCTGCATGCAATTCCACTTCAAAATTTTACTAAGTAACTAATGTGGATTTTTTCCTTTTTTGAATAGGCTGTAGGCCTACTAATAATGGAATTTTAAGAAGCAACAGTATGTAAGTTTGTGAAAGATGACTGCTGTGCTATATATGAGCATAAGCCTTGCTAGTAATATGCTGCATTCGGTGAAATAAAAACACTTTTTGTTGGTGTTATTTACTGAGATTTGTTTGAAAAGATAAATGTTATGAATCAATACTGCAACCATTTACAAAGTAAACATTATCTAACTGAAAATATGCACATTTTGCACAAGGCTAACAATTTAAAGATGCTTGTTTTCTTTTTAAATTGATGAAAAAATTAACCCATTTAACCTCCAACGGGTAATAATTAGGATATATAGTGTAGCTACGACAAGCATGGGAAACAAAGAGCCAGGGATCCAGACCTCCAGGACGACCCAGAGTCCGCTGGGAGGACAACATTAGACAATCTTTGAAGGACCGAGGACTAGAATGGAACCAGGCCAGGAAGAAGACAGCTGATAGAATGGTCTGGCGCTCTCTCTTCCAAACCTCTACACCTCACGGTAGAAAGGGAACGACTAAGTAAGTAAGTATAGTGTAGCTAATTCAAGATAATTGTTTTTCCTGATATTGAATATGGCATCATTTCACCCCTCCAATCAGTCCAAATAAAAGTAAATCAAAAGTATCAAATTGTGTGTGTATGTGTCCTCCCCTGTCCCAAAGCGATAGTCTCTCACACCTAGTAACAGATGCTTACCTTTTATTTTAATTAAGAAAAAAAATAAAATGTTTTGAAGCAACAAAATCTTTCAACTTTTTTTTATTTTTAAATAGTAATGCAGAAAAATATCCCTTCTGACCTCTGATGAGTTATAATTAGGATATATATTGTTTTCAATTCCAAATAATATGAACAACTGTCAATATGAGAAAGTGGCATCACACTTGTCAAATCGTAAATAGGGCAAATCACAATTACCAATTATGCTTGTATGTTAAAAAAAAAAAATGCAAACAGAATGAAGCAGAAACTCTTAACAAGAATAATATTAAGGTGGAGGGGTGTAAAGGCCTGGTGGTTCCAGTTATATAACTGACTTTAACAGATATTTAATTGACTTTCACTTGTTAAAAGTCATATGCATTGTAAGAACAGCATCAGACCTTCACATTCCCAGCAACTAAATATTAACCTTTGTTCGTGTTAAATATTGGTTGACTATATTATGCAGTTTTGCCCTAAAGACGCCATTAGGCGTGATGGGAACAACGGCAAAGAAAATCTATTCGCTGTTGCCCTTAAGACGCCACTAGGCGTAATGGCCACTGACTGCTTTGCCGGTCGTTGGCTAAGGACGGAAGAAGAAGAAGATATTATGCAGTTCCCTGGGTCTGTCTATTCTTAACACTTCTATATTTATAGGTAAATTTGATGCCTGCAAATAATCTAATATTGGAATTCTCATTTGTTCATACCTCTTACATTTTAACAAGAAATGTTCTTTATTATTGTCTTGAAGACATCCTGCACAGTAAGGTTCTTCTATTCTGAAATAGCCTGTTCCCAGCTGTAGTCTGCTAAGTTTCTTATTACTGGGAATTTTCAATTCCCTAGATATCTGACATTTTTTTGTTGGAGCCTTGAACATCTGATATGCATATCTTCCTTTCAGATTTTTATCCCACTCTGCTTTCCATTCATCTGTTATTAAATCTTTAATTAAGCTCTTAATCTCTGATTTATTCATCCCTAAATTTATTAGATTTTTATCAGATCTAAATTTCTTTGCTTCTTTATCTACCATTTCATTTCCCTCTATGCCAACATGTGAAGGTATCCAAGCAATTAAGACTGAACATCTGGAATATAAGTACGAGGGGCGTTCAGAAAGTAATGCACCACATCGTTTTTCTCAGCTAATAATGAAGATAGAAGCATGAAATTTTGCACACTTCAAATATGGCATGTGCCAATTGTGTGCCCAAATTGCACTGCAACCGGCCAAATAATATGGCTGCCCTAAACCGTTGAAATGGAGCGTGTTAGCAACTTGCGTTATAAGCAGCGAATTGTGATAGAATTTCTCGTTGCAGAGAAGGAAACTGTTGTGAACATTCACAAGCGTCTATGTGATGTGTATGGAAGTTTTGCAGTGGACAGGAGTACAGTCAGTCGCTGGGTCCAGAGAATCAAAGAATCAGGAAGTGGAGATACGGAGCTGCTTGATAGGCTGCGCTGTGGACGTCCTGCCACAGCCACCAACGCAGAAATGTTGAAATGTGCTGAGGGCATTATTCTTACTGATAGGCGAATCACTACTCAACAATTGGCCTTACAGCTGTCAGTCAGCATTGGTAGTGCAAATACAGTTATAAAAACTCTCGGATTTTCTAAGGTTTGCGCAAGATGGGTTCCTCGAAGTCTCACAAACGACCACCGATTGCAAAGGAAAACAATTTCTTCTGAATTATTGGAGCGTTTCAATGCTGATGGAGAGAACTTTTTGGCTAAGATCGTTACAGGTGACGAAACCTGGGCACATCATTTTGAACCTGATACAAAAAGACAGTCAATGGAGTGGCATCATCCGCAATCACCACAAAGAAAGAAATTCAAGACAATTCCTTCAGCTGGAAAGGTCATGATCACTGTCTTTTGGGACATTGAAGGTGTGATTCTTGTGGACGTTATGCCAAGAGGAGAGACAATCAATTCGCAAGCTTACATTAAGACATTGAAAAAACTCAATCAATGTTTTCGCAGAGTTCGGCAGCACAAGAATCCAGCAGACCTGCTTCTCCTTCACGACAATGCGCAACCTCACACAAGTCTGGTAACATGGGAAGCAATCACCAAATTGGGTTGGACTGTACTACCCCATCCACCCTATAGTCCTGATTTGGCACCCTCTGATTTTCATCTGTTTGGTCCTCTTAAAGATGCACTCCGTGGGACAAGGTTTGAAGATGATGAAGGAGTGATTCATGCAGCGAAGAAATGGCTACATGATCAAGACAAAATCTGGTACGGGCTAGGAATACATGCACTTGTTTCGCGCTGGCATAAAGCCGTACAAGTTGATGGGGATTATGTTGAATAATACCGATGTTTACATGACATATCCATGTATATTGTGTATAAATTTCATGCTTTTTGAATAAACAGCTCCTGAGAAAAACGATGTGGTGCATTACTTTCTGAACGCCCCTCGCATGTAGTAGCCATAAATATCTCCTCTGCAATATCAGGTCTACTACATTCTCGTAAGTTTCTAAGTGCTTGAATTGTTGAAAGAGAGTCAGTTAAAACTGATAGTTTCTTGTGAGGGTTATTACAGAATATTTCTAGTGCTTTTATTATTGCCACCACTGCAGTGAAAATAAATGTATACTCCGTGATACTATATTCTTTTGCCATTTTCCATATTGGAATACATATATTCCTATCCCCAGTTTGCCATCCTCTCCCTTGGATCCATCTGTGTATTCAGTGATGCTGTCTTTTGATATTTGTTGTATATATTTATTGGCTGTGTTTTAAATATTTTCTATATTATTTATGTTCTTAAATATTTCTGCTAGGTGGTAGTCTGTGTCTGGTTTCTTGATCTCCCAGGGTGGAATTACTGGCTTGTATACACACCTGTTATTAATTGATGTAATTAAAGTACCCAGATGGACAATTTCCTCCATACACTTCCATCCTGTAGGGTATCTAGTAGTATTTATTGGATTGGCCTGAGTTGTTAGTTGGCATCTGGTAAAAGCTGTATATGCTGGGTGAGACTTATCTAATATAACTCTGTTCATGTAATTTAGTCTTAACTCCTTTCTCCATAATTCTAAGGATAGAATTCCTAAAGCCACCTCTATAGCTTCCATTGACGTTGATCTGATTGCACCTGCTGTTGTACTGTGGTAAAGTGGGATGTTATAAATATTTATAGGGGACTTAGTGTGCTGGCTGAGATCAGCTGTGAAGGTATCTATATCTAATAAGAGTAGTGTATTATAGATAACCTTACTTGCTGCCACATATGTATACCTCAGTCAGAATTATTCTGGAATAGTGTGATGACTACGTTATATGTCTAGGGTATGTGTATGATGAAATGTAAGTCATAACAACAACAGACAGATAAACAATTTAATTTATTCCACCACACTTGACAACACTGTGACACTCACATACATAAAACACTCTAAGAGGATATCTTAAAGGAGTCACTGATAACTTTTCAAATAACAATATGTATTCAGTGCTGTCATGAATGTATATGTGTCCTGATTCAAATACAAAGGGAACCAGGAATCACAATCAATTTTAATTACAAGTTATATGTACAGAATTTATTAATATGAATCTTGTAGTGACATATATTATTAATGGTATCCTATGTGTGTCAGTTGTGTAGTGGTAATATGAGGTAATACTGGTTTTGTTTTGTTCAAGCTCTGTTGGTATTTGTCATCATGACTTCAATAGTTTGTTTCTATTGGAACTAGTATTGGAGATGTTCTCAGTTCCTGGTATTAAAACAATTAAATTCCCCTCTTAATTTTATTTTACAATGTCATTTTAAGATGGGGTACATAATGTTGAGCTCCATGGCCACACTCTCTTATCTTGCGTGATGACTGCAGTAAAAGACTCCTCTGCTCGATTACTTTAATGAGTTCTGGAGCCACCCCACTGGTTGCTATATGGACCAAGGAGTATGCTGTCCACCTCTGGCTTCAGCAAAGCTCTGACCAGGTGCTGCTCAATAACTTTAAGACCACGGTCCCTGAAACAAGAAGGTTGTACCTTCTACGTCAGAACTAATTTATACTCTATTTCTACACTGAGCACAATACATCACAAACATTGAGTTCAGAGCGTTAGGCCAACTGTCAGCTTCATCTGAAATACTTTATACCAGTATTTCCCTCCCTAATGGTTACTACGCCTCTGCAATTCCAGCATTATTTCTTTCTAGTTAATAATCTAGGTGTCAGTGTACTGTTTGGCCATTCCATGCAGTTTTACTTTCCTCCGACACCTTCTGTTCAGGCTGGAGCACTATAGGCTTTACATCATGTTCGCTACTGAACCACACATATATACAGACATAAATTATCAATTTACATTCAATTTTCATTAAAAGATATTGAATATTTCAAGCTTACCACAATTCATGGAAATAATAAACAGTTTCGTTGACTGGCAATGAATATAGCACAACTCCGATCTGCCGATGTCCCAGGCTTTATTTTATAAAAAATATACACTGGTGCTCAACGCACTGCTTCTTAGTAGGTTTATTACAAGATGTGGCAATGAACAGACGCTCTGAATTGAGTATATTCGCAGCTCTACCCAATCAAACCATGTCTACACATCTTTTCAAAAAAGTACCCCTTTTCACGTTTCCCCTGACAACACAAGATAGTATTTATAGCCCGACCAATCGTGTTTAGTCTTACATTTGTTGCGCTCCAATCAAATAGGAGTTAACATGGTAGGCTATTTCCGTAACGTAATGTTTTTTCAAACACGTTATAAAAAAATTTTATGAGCAGAAATGATTTCATGCTGTCAGGCACCCCCACTATTTTATTTTGGCCATAACTTGGTAATTCCTAGACTATTTGCGTAACGTTTTACATATTCTTTGTCAGCAAACCCTAAGGAACCCAAATATATGAATTTAATGGAGCCAATATGCATTTTCTTCTAGGATAGTCGTGCTGTTACTACCTTCTCACTTCCAAACTTGAGGGTGTCTGGGTACTGTCATGTTTTCAAACGTAAACCGGTATAATGTCATAATTCCCAATAAGCGTTTTCCGGATTTTAAAAACCTAACTCTGGTATGGGTAGTGAATTTTATCACTGTCGATTTGAAAATAAAGTTAGTGCATGTGGCCTTACACGCGTGATGGCAGCAATTGTGTATCGCGCGACGCGTGTTTAGTGTTGCATGTGTCCTTGCTTTCTGCCTCTCCCTTCTCTCTATCCTTTAGTCCATCTGTCTTTTAGTTACGCCGTGTATAAAATGGAATGAATGAAATATTAAATTTAGGTCATTGATCAGCTTGCGTATCTCAAGGTTTTTCCAAGAAATACAGCACACGTTTCATTGAAGAAAGCGGGTAATAATACAGTAGGCTTTTACTATCAACGTGAAAGCGTTACAATTTGCAGACGAAGTAGAAAACAAGGGGGATTTCGAGTACAGTCATTGTGACAGCACTGTTCTTTACCATTCCTCTTTCCTTTTATTAAATTTATTTGTTAGGCTTTACATTTACCTTTTAATTTATATATGTGGATTAGAATATTCCACGACATCTCCCCTCTTAAAACAGACATTATATGTCAGTCCTTTATTCTATATACACATAGAGAAATTTATTATTATTTCTGGGGTTTACGGTGATTCTCATCACACGGATGGCGGCTTAAAAAATCCGCTCCCAAATTTGTTTTTCCAGATATATACTCAATGCTAAAATTATATGGAGCCAAAAGTAAGGACCATCGGAGTAACCTAGAGTTCTCATGCCTAGCCTGTGCTAGAAACGATAAAGGTTTGTGATCCGTTTGCAACTTAAATGCCTTCCCATACAGATAAATATTGAATTTCTTTATTGCCCATATTACTGCAAGACATTCTTTTTCGCTAGTTGAGTAGTTGATTTCAGCTTTATTCAACTTTCTGCTAGCATATGCCACTGGGCTTAATTCCCCATCCAATGCATCTGATTTCTGTAGTAGAGTTGCACCTAACCCAATATTACTGGCATCCGTCCTTACTATGAATTCTTGACTTAAGTCAGGTAATTTCAAAATAGGTTTACTTGTGAGCTTTTCCTTCAATTCTTGGTAAGCCATTTCACATTGTGGTGTCCATGTAATGCGATCTGGATGTCCTTTACGTGTCAAATCAGTTAACGGTGCACATATGGAATTAAAGTTTTTGATATACTTCTGGTAGAAACCACATAATGAGACAAAGGATCTCACGTCCTTCTTGGTTTGTGGTCTCGGGGCTTTCTGTAGTTTCTCTAAATTCTTTGGGTCAGGGGTCATGTTTCCCTGATAAACTGTGTGTCCCAAAAATTCCAATTCTTTACATCCAACGCAACATTTGGTTGGTCGGGCTGTTAAATTTGCCTCCCTAAGTCGATCAAACAGCATGTTCAGAGAGTCAATGTGTTCCTCAAATGTTTCTGTTGCTATAAGGATATCATCCATAAAATTTGTTATACATGGATTATTCAGAGGATCCAATAATTTTCTCATCATTCTAGAGAAGACACTAGGCGCATTCTTCAATCCAAATGGCAATCTATTAAACTCATAGTGTCCTTCTGAGGTACTAAAAGCTAGGTATGGTCTAACCTCAGGCTTTACTGGAATCTGATAGTATCCTTTACTCAGATCCACTTTTGAGAAATATTTAGCTTTATTTAGTCTGGCAAACAGCTGATTTGTATCCGGCAATGGATCCACCTGTCCTTCTGTAATAGCATTCAGTCTCCTGTAATCTATACAGAGTCTATGTTCTCCAGAGGGCTTCCTTAAGAGTACAACACCGGAACTATACGAAGATTCACTGTGCGAAATAATTCCTTCCTTCAACAGATAGTCTATCTCTTCCTTCAAAGCTTTCTCCTTAGCAAACGGAATCGAATATGGTTTCATACAGACAGGTGTGGAGTCTATCAGTTTCATATCATATTCCAATAGGTTTGTATGCCCTGGTCGGTCTGTTAACACCTCTGCATGATTATTTAGAACCTGTTGCACTCTCTCTTTCTGAGTTTTCGTTAAATGTGTACTGATTTTCACCTGTGCTGCTGTCTCACAGGGGTGTAATGGATATTCAAATGATGAAAGTGGTTCCTTTTTCATCTCCATGGCGATGGACAAGGTCAACAAGTGTGTCTCTTCCTGATGTTCTCTTTCCAAATATTTCTTCAGGAGATTCACATGATAGATTTTTTCTTTCCCCTTCTTATCTATCTTATAATTTGTTCTAGACACCTTCTCTAGAACTGTATATGGACCCTGCCATCCAATTTGTAACTTATTCTGACTCCCGGGCAAAAGAAGCAGTACCTTCTCTCCCACAGCCAAATTCTCTGTCTTTCGCCTTCCTGTTATAATAGGCAGCATGTTTCTTCCTGGCTTGTTTCAAATTTTCATTGGCAAGTTTCCAGCCAGTTTTTAAACGAGTGGTCAGCTCATTCACATATTGGTATGAAGATGTAATGTTTTCCTCTGCCTTTTCATCAGTCCACGTTCTTAACAAAGCTTCGAGTGGACCTTTTATTGGCCTTCCAAACAATAATGTTGCCGGGGCCATACCGGTTGAACTATGGGGTACCTCCCGATAAGCAAAGAGGGCGGCGTGCAGGTACTGGTCCCATGTATCTGGTTTTTCGTGTGCCAACTTTCTCAGGATCGACATCAATGTGCCGTTAAATCTTTCCACTTGGCCGTTCCCTTGGGGATGGTACACACTACAATGGAAGTGTTTGGCCTGGAAGATCCTGAAAACTTCTTCAGTTAGTTTCCCCTTGAACTGAGAGCCATTATCAGTCAAGATTTGATTGGGAAAGCCTAACCTTGTGAAAATTGTGAGCAATGCCTCTGCCACATGTTTAGAATCAATCGATGACAGGGCTACTGCCTCTCCCCACATAGAACAAGTGTCCACCAGAGTCAGAATGTAGCTGTTCCTTCTCTTGGTTCGGGTGAGAGGTCCCACAAGATCCACGGCAACTCTCTCAAAGGGTGTTCCCACTATGGGCATTTCCCCCAGAGTTGCTGGTGCAGTCCAATGTTTAGGTGCTACTCGTTGGCACTCTGGACAGGATTTTACATATCGTTTGATATCTTCAGTTATTCCTGGCCAGAAATAGTGACAAGCTATTCGCTGTCCTGTTGCGCTGATTCCCATATGACCACTGAAGGGAATCGCATGCCCTAGTTCCAACACTTTAGTCCTATATGAAGTGGGAAGGACCAGCTGTCCGTGACCATTGGATTCAGATCCAGCCTTCCTATATATCAGTTTGTTCTTCATATAAAACTCTCCCTTGCCTGGAGGTGTATGAGATTTGGGCAACTTCTTGAAACATGGCTTGAGTGTTTTGTCCTCAGCCTGTGCCTTCCTCATCTCATCTGGGTGAGTATTTATTGGATTATCCTCCTCCTTTTTAGACTGTGATCTGGTCTGCACTGTTGCCAATATCACAGGTCTCTTGGGATTCCCCAAGAAGACATATCTACACCCCAATATTAGAGGGTAGATTGGCTCATTTATCACTGCTGCTTTTATGATTCCTTCCACATATCGCGTTTTCACTTTTATGCGGGCGACGGGAAGTGTCATGGTAGCTACATCCTTGGTTGCAGTTTGAATCTCCACTGTTTCTGTGGTGTATTGATCGGCCTGCACCAGGTGAGAACTCACAACGGAATCGTAATCTAAACCGGTATCATATAAACATCTTATAGTGACACCATTACAGATGACATCTTCACACACTGGGGGGTGGTATGGTTCCTGTAGTTCTTCAGGTTTGACCTTCTTTTCCTTTTTCCCCGATGTCATAGCAGCACAATGAGGAGGTTTCCTTCTACAATGGTCAGTGTCATGATTGTTCATCTTACAATTTTTACACCACCTTTTTCCTTGGTTGAAAGATTTTCTTTCATCATATTTCCTTTCATCGAATTGTGGGGTTTTATTTTTATTTTCATACCGTGGCCTATCAAATTGGTGCTTACCTTTATTTTGATCCTAGGGATCAAATTTATTAAAGTTCTGTGGTGCCCTAAAA
>JAMPIV010019618.1:0-108552 GCA_024509875.1 Oreohelix idahoensis | reverse complement strand
TGAAGGTGCCTACCTTCGGCACGTGGAACACTACTCGACAATACCTTGGCCGACAGACCTGAAAGACGGACTGCACTTGTGGCCAAAGAACTGGCGAGCTATAATGTCGATATAGCAGCCCTAAGTGAGACGCGACTACCAGAAGAAGGTCAGATTACTGAAATTGGAGGTGGCTACACATTTTATTGGAGTGGCCGGGACAGCAAGGAACGGCGTGAGGCTGGTGTTGGATTCACCATTAAATCTCATATCGTACGAAAACTTGTCAAATCTCCTAAGGGTATTAATGATCGCCTAATGACCCTTCATGTCCCACTAGGAAGCAACAGAAGTGCCACACTGATCAGTGCATATGCCCCAACAATGACAAACCCTGAGGAAATAAAAGAAAAGTTCTATGACGAACTTAACTCAATCATCTCATCAGTTCCTAAATCTGAGAAACTTATTATTCTCGGCGACTTCAATGCCAGAGTAGGCACTGACCACAACACCTGGGAAGGAATACTTGGAAAACATGGCATAGGCAAATGTAATAGTAATGGGCTCCTATTACTCAGCCTGTGTGCCACACATGATTTGTCCATCACGAACACCATGTTTCGCCTACCCACTCGAAATAAAACAACATGGATGCACCCCGATCCAAACAGTGGCATCTCATTGATTATGTCATCACGAGAAGGAGCGACAGACGTGACGTGAGAGTGACCAAGGCCATGTGTGGTGCCAAATGCTGGACTGACCACAGGCTGATTGTATCAAAACTCAACCTTAACATACAGCCCAAGCGAAGACACCAGAGTCAGAAACCCATGAAGAGGCTCAACGTCACAAAACTTAAAAGCGAAGCAACCGCAGAGAGCTTCTCAAGGGACTTGGACAGCCGTCTGAGGGACGTTGAGCTCGGTCAAACCATTATAGAGGAAAAATGGGCCACTCTAAAGTGTACTCTGTAGCCTCTGAGAGCTTGGGATATACAACACGCAAGAACCCTGACTGGTTTGATGAGAATGATGAAAATATTAAAACACTGCTGGCTGAAAAATATCGCTTGCACAGAGACTATCAAAGCAACCCTTCCTCAACATCCAAAAAGGCAGCCTTTACCAATATACGCAGAGTTGTCCAGAATAAGCTCAGGAAGATGCATGATGCATGGCTCAGCAATAAAGCAGACGAGATACAGAGGTATGCAGACAGAAATGACTCAAAGCGCTTTTATGATGCTCTGAAAGCAATTTATAACCCTCAGTCGAATCAATCATCACTGGTCCTAAATGCTGATGGCATGGCATTGCTCACTTATAAAACGCAGATTTTGGAATGCTAGGCACAACACTTCAACGCCATCTTAAATTATCCATCAACCGTCAACGACCAGGCCATTGCAAGTATACCGCAAGTTACAGTCAATGTCAGACTTGACCTTCCACCCAGCATGGAAGAGGTCAAGAAAGCAGCCAGTCTACTGTCCAGCGGCAAAGCCCCTGGATCAGATGCTATTCCTGCTGAGATTTATAAAGCTGGAGGCAGCATGCTGCTGCAGAGACTAACAGACCTCTTCCACTCAGTATGGGATGAAGAACAGATACCACAGGAATTAAAAGATGCCACCATCGTTCACATATACAAGCGAAAGGGAAATCATCAATCATGTGACAACCATAGGGGAATCTCCCTATTATCTATTGCGGGCAAAATCCTGGCTCGAGTCCTGCTCAATCGCTTGACTGTTCATCTCGAATCGCAGGACTTACTTCCAGAGAGTCAGTGTGGTTTCCGAGCAGGCCGCGGGACCGTCGATATGATATTTGCTGCTCGCCAACTTCAGGAGAAATGCCAGGAACAGCACAGTGACCTATACACAACATTTATTGACTTGACCAAGGCCTTTGACACTGTCAATAGGGACGGACTATGGAAAATTATGGCGAAATTCGGCTGTCCCGATAAGTTCATCCCAATTGTCCGCCAGTTTCATGAAGGTATGATGGCTCGCGTATTGAATGAGGGTGAACCATCTGAACCCTTTCCCGTCACAAATGGTGTCAAACAGGGTTGTGTGCTCGCCCCGACACTATTCAGTATGATATTTGCTGCCATGCTGTCTAACGTTACGCATGACAGTAGCGACGGCATACACATCAGATACAGGACATGCAGAACAATATGAGGAGGCTTTCTGTAGCGTGTGATGACTTTGGCCTTACCATCAATACGAAGAAATCTGAAGTAATGTTGCAACCTGCTCCTGGGAAACCTTACTGTGAACCAAATATCACAGTAAAGAACCAACGTCTCCAAGTGGTGGACAGCTTCACTTATCTAGGCAGTACCCTTACCAAAGATGCGAATATCGACTCCGAGGTCAACAACAGAATTGCAAAGGCAAGTGCAGCTTTCGGAAGACTAAGAGTAAATGTCTGGGATCGACAAGGAATTAGTGCCGCCACCAAGATAAAAGTATATCATGCAATAGTACTCACTACCCTCCTGTATGCCTGTGAAACATGGACAGTGTATAGCAGACATGCCAAGAAGCTTAATCATTTCCACATGAGCTGTCTTCGCAGGATCCTCAGGATCAAGTGGCATGATAGAGTATCTAATTCTGAGGTCCTCAACAGAGCACATATCTCAAGCATCTACACATTGCTGCAGAGGGCCCAAACTAGATGGGCCGGACATGTTGTTCGCATGCCCGAAAAAACGCATCCCAAAGCAGTTGATGTACAGCGAACTCTCCACGGGTAAGCGAACAGCAGGGGGACAAAAGAAACGCTTCAAAGACACACTGAAAGCATCGTTGAGCAGCTTCAAAATTGATGTCTCCTCCTGGGAGACTATCGCACAGGATCGCTGTGCCTGGCGGACAAACATTACTCAAGGTGCTCGCATTGCAGAACAGAATTTAGTTGATAAGGCAGAAGGCAAGCGTGCTGCAAGAAAGGCCAGAATGCACAGCAACACTACTATCGACTCTAACCATGTGTGCCCCGTATGTGGCAGGGCCTGTAGGGCCAAAATAGGATTAATTAGTCACATGAGATCACGGCACAGATGTGTCACAACTCAAGTCTGAAGCTGTCGCCATCTTCGCTTGCGATGGGCAACTATTATTATTATTATTATTATTACCAACATTACTTATATAACACTTTTCTCTCATATGTGAAAGTTCATGTTCACTGTGGCCACCTTTCTTGCCAAACTTTACTCCACAAACATCATACCCGAAATGTTTCTTCATTGTACCTATTATTATTTCATTTGTCTGTATACTGCCACATAATTCAAAACCTTCCCTACTTCCACTGTATAGAGCAGGGCCGTAGATAGGACTTAGTACAGAAAATTAATAAAGAAAATAATTTTAATGCATTATTTTTAATTCTTTATTTTAAATGAAAAAAAAAGTTAATTTACCATTTATGATGAATATTTTGTCCCTCTAGAGTACAAAATTTGTTGTTCTATTTTTTAAAGCAAATTTTGGCATACCATCATTGGTATTCAAAGCGACAGTGTGATGGACACTCACTAGCTAAACCTTTCAATAGTTCATCTACTGTTGCATTCCTAAGCCAATTTTTAAGTGGTCTTAAAGTTGAGAAGCATCTTTAGGGAGTTGCTTGCTATGGATCATAGTAGGGTCGTCAGAATCTGTTAAGTCTTTTTATAATAGGGAAAAGTACGAGTAGACTACATCATCACAGACTATACAGGAATCAATCGCTGTGTTTGGTTTATTATCTTCTGACAGTAAATTCCATTTGTGGCGCCAAAGCTCAAATTCTACTTTGAGCCTTTCATATTCTTCATCATAAATTTCACAGGTTTCTTTGATTGTTTCTGGTTTAACATCTTTACAGTTACAGGGAAACAGTTTAGCTATTAATTTGTTATGGGGTGAAAAAATGATCGAGAAACGGTATAAATAAATAACATCCATAATATTCATTGTCATCGCTTGATGGGGCATTTTGTCGGTGTGGTTGTCGCCACGTTGCTCCAGGGTTTGGTCATTTTACCTCCCACATCATGTAACATACGTTCTGCCAACACACACACACACACACACATATATATATATATATATATATATATATATATATATATATATATATATATATATATATATATACTTGAACACCTGATCGTTAGCGCAACGTTGTAACCATTACACCAGCGCGGCTCCGGAGCTGCACTGGATATGACTATGGAGTCTGCTTCCCAGAATGTACTAAGAGTGTGTTGCACTTGGTATAAATATGAGAATAAACTTTTGAGCTCTTTAGCTTGACTTCAGATGGTAAGCTTCCGTTGCAGCTGAATTTGAATATGGGGAAAGAAGGTACAATATATCTGACTGTTGCTAGCACTATCATTATGGGATATCTGTTGCTAGCAGTATCATTATGGCATGTCTGACTGCTGCTAGTACTTTCATTATGAGATGTCTCACTGTTGCTAGTGCTATTATTATGGGATGCCTGCAGTGTCATTATGAGATCTCTTGACTGTGACTAACAGTATCATTATGAGCTGCCTGATTGTTGCTAGTAGCATCATTGTGAGATGCTCGACTGTTAAAAATATTATCATTATCAGATATCTTCATTATCCAAAATTAGCTTTTCTTGGTATTCTTAACATTGTTCTATAAAACTACATCTTTATTGCAAGAAGTTTCACTATAATAATAATAATAGCCTCTTCAGTCATTACTGACTATGGAATGCGCCCCTGAGGTGATAGCCCTCAGCTGTTTATTTTCTTTATTTTTAATGTTTTCTCCTCTATTCTGCTGGTTTTGTGAGCTTCTGTTTGCCCAGTCTGAGGTGGTGCCGTAAATAGCATCTCGACTTGTTGCGATTGGCCCCTTCATACTCCCACACTGCTGGATTTATGTCCAGTCCCCTTGTGTCTCTCTTGCACACATCTGTGAATCTCAGTAAATAAATATTACATATACATAAAAGTATGCTAAGTTTTTAACATACCTTTATTTGTGTGTAGTATTTATTTACTGTTTACAGGCCTCGGGTTTCCCTTCTTTATGTTTTGAAATCTCAGCTGAGTATCATTATGATGCAACATTTTTTAAAATGAAGTTTTTGAACTTCAGGTTTTGAAAAAAAAAATGTAGAAAAATCACAAAGCGGGAGACTAAACACACTAAATAAGACAAAAATAAGTCATTTGGGGGGATTTAATGTACATTTGTCCTCATAACATATGTTACACTACAACAAAAGAAAGAAAGTGAGCTGTGGATTTATTTCATGTACATTTCCTTAAACTCAGGATTCCTCAGCAAAAGAGAAGTTGGTAAGAAGACGAAGATGGCTGTATACCGCTCCGCCTATGTCCCAGTCTTGATGTATGAATGCGAGTCATGGGCAATAACTACAACCCACAAAAGCCAGATACAAACCTCAGAAATAAGGTATCTGAGGAAGGTGGTTGAAGTAACAAGAAGAGACATTGTCTGCAACCAGACGATACGTCAAGGCCTAAAAATCTAACCCTTGCAGACCCAGGTAGAACAGTCCCAACTAAGATGGCTTGGCCATGTCTGCAGAATGGGAGATCGGCTTGGACCACGACAAGCATGGGAAACTAAGTGCCAGGGATCCAGACCTCCAGGATGACCCAAAGTCCGCTGGGAGGACAGCATTAGACAATCTTTGAAGAAACGAACGAACGAACTTTATTTTCAAATCATTAAGAATTGGGCGCGCAGGCTCGTCTAACATTCTGTCCTTCCACTCTCACTTATCTTGCATACTATACCCTTTCATTCCAATATGTTACTAAACCAAGCCAGTAGGAAGACAGAAGACAGAACAGTATGGCGCTCTCTCTTACAAACCGCTACACGGTAGAAGAGGAACGACTAAGTAAGTACTAAGTAAGTAAGTACATTTTCATCACACAATTTGAAAAGTGACCAAAAATAAAAAAATTAAAAGAAGGAAACAGGCTCAATTTCGCACCAGCATTTATCATGTCATCAATCAATAAATACCCTTTAGCTCCCCAAGGAGCTTAGGCCTTCAACAAACACATGCCAAGTCCTCCTGTCCCATGCCATCTGCTCAAATTCTTTCCATGTTTTCCTCATCATTTTCACCTCTGTATCCAGTTCTCTTCTCTGTGTTTATTTTTGGGTCTACCTCTGCCTCTTTTTCCCTCGGGATTCCTGAACATGGACTGATTTGTAATGCTATCAACAGGTTTCCTCAGTGTGTGTCCTATCCATCGCCAGCGTCTATTTAACTCTTGTTCCACTGGCACTTATCTGGTTTTTGTCTTCAGTTCCATGTTTGTGACTTTTTCATACAATTTCAGTCCTATTCTACGCAAGCAGTCGTTTATAAAAGTCTGTAGCTTTTTGGTTGTTGTTTTTGTTGTTCTCTATGTTTCAGAGCCATACAGTAGGATTAGGACTGACTTGACATTTGAGTTGAAGATTCTTATTTTCGTGTTGGACTTGATTTCTCTTGATCTCCATATATTTCCCAATGCAGTGAAAGCTCCTCTTGCTTTTTATATTCTTATTTTGATATCACTGTTTGTCCCTCCAACTTTATCTATATTACTGCCAAGATGTGTGTACGATTCTACGTCTTTTAATGGTGTTTCCTCAAGTTCAACCTTGTTATTTACCATGTCATACTGTTTAAGAAATAAACAAAGTTTGGAAGCAATAAAATTTACAGATTTCTTTATAAAACAGATTTACTAAAAACCAAAATAAAGCAGCAGTATGAAGCAGTTATTTGATTTAGCACTTGCAGTTATCAAACTATAAGGACTTTGTATGGCATATACAAATTAAGTTTTTAATTACTTTAAAGCACGCAATACATACTTAAAATTATATTGCAAAGAGCAACAAGTTAGTTGTAAAATGATTTAATGTAGTTTTCCTGCCATAACAAAAAATTAGCAATAGTATGTTGTGAAGTGATTTAATTTAGTATCTGCATTTATCAAACCACAATCACAGCTTCATAAATGGGAAAATCCTGGACCAAATCAAGACTTTCTCAAATCTTGGTCATATAAAAACAGAAGACTGCAGATGCAAAACAGAAATGAAGCATGTAGCAGGCAGACAAAAGTTACATTTAGCAACATGAGACAGATATTAACATCTGGACAAGTAATTTACATTTTCAAATTGAAAATCATCAACAGCTATATATATATATATTCTTCAATACTGTGTGTAGAAACATAGGCAATGAGCAAGCTATACGAAGAAAAAAATGAGGCCTCTGCAGTGTGAATAAATAGAAGAATGGCACACTACTAATGAAGACAAAAAAGAAGTCCTGTAAAACGTAGATATCAAGAGATTGACAGATTTGAGTCTATCAGAGTCGACCATCAAGACAAGAGACAGACAACGTTGGAGATCCATTTCAGATGACCTTCAATGTGGAGATGAAGTTACGAATTATTGTAATGCATAATTGTACTTCAAAAACATTATGACTTTTTACCACATAAAAGGGTCAGCTGTAGAGCAGTAAAGGTAAAGGATCCCGTTACACGCCCATTGAGGCATATTGAGAATATGGTGTTAGGCCCATATTTTCTTGACCATCGGCACACTAGGGGTGATGTGGTCAGCATCACGCCGGCCGCCTTAACCTTCTCAGAAGTTGCTCTGGTACCCGATTGGGGCTGGGTCAACCCAGGAGCCGTTTGCGGCCTAAAAAATCCCACATCATCTGGGGATCGAACCATAGACCACTGAGCTAGGAAGCCAGTGCACTAACCACGGCTCCCTGTTGAGCAGTGTAATGTACAAATTTCCCTCACAAAAACAATTTCTATCCTACATAATAAAAAATAGTCTATCAGAAATCTTGGCTCAAGTCGAAATGTATATCGTACAATTGTTTGCAATGCGATACTTTCTTGTAAACTCTGATGCCGAGTACAAAGTAAACGATCTTCACAATAGGAACTGGACGGCACTAAAGTTGAACATTACCCACTCACACATACATACCTGAGCAAAGTCTGAAGATTACCACTTGTTCACTTTTGTTGAGGTGGTAATATGTACCATTTTGTGTGTGTACACATGTGTATATATATATTTATTTATTTTTAGAGAGAGAGTGAGAGAAGAAGGGAAACAAAAAAACATTTGAGATGGGAACTGGAGGCAGACATGAAAGAGAGAAAAAAAAAATTATGGTAAGACATTGAACACAGGACGTAAAGGCTTGGCATACACTTGTTGAGGCCTCCTGCTCCTTAGGGAACTGAAGGGTAATGTTGATTGTATATCTTTAGTCTCTCATTGTGACCCAAAAAAAAAAAGGAGCACACAAAATATTTATAGCACTCTTTTTAAATGGCATAATTTGAGCATCCATAGAAAACACTGCATCACAAACATCATAATTACATGGCTTCTTTTCTGTATGTCTGAATATGTTCTTAGCTAACAGGCAGAGGCCACACTTTACAACAAGAAAATCACATTTTTAAGACCTCTCTGTAGCATGTCCCAAAATCTAGCACCACAGAGATTACATTTATCTTGCTGATATACATATCTGGGGTCATCTTTAATTGACCACCAGCTTATATACACAATGCTACAATATACATATGTGGAAGTGAACCTCTGTGAGGCTAATTACACCTTCATTGACTCTTGAAATCATCCACACACTTCCAGGGATTCCCTCAGTGGTGAAACTTGTTGAGAACCCAGCATTGCACACTAAGCTTGGAGAAGTCACTTGAGCCCCAGACATGATTCTTTAGCTTTGACCTGGTTGACTGCATGTAGGAGGATCTCACTATGGACCCACCGATAGGCAGGGGAAGCTGAGAAGTGTCTCTGTGCAGGACGTGACAATTCCTTGGGAGAGACCAGAACCAGAGCACAGTATTTTAGCTCTGCACAGTTGGACAGCCCCCTTGGATGGCAGGGAATGCACAGCATGCCACACACTTCTTACTCCTAGCTAGGGACCCCTATGTGACGATCCTTTAAATGCAAGCTAAGCTGGAGAAACTGGAGCTCATAACTTCCAACCCAACACGTTTCGGAATGGAAGAAAAGCCACAAGAAAAGCCTAAATCTTCAGTGTTACCAAATAATTTAAACCATCAAGATATTTTGTGAATAGGGAGCTGAAGAAAAATGAATGAGTAAACTTGCATTACAAACATCAAGCTTACAAATTGTGTAAGGTAAACATCACATACATTTTCTTTGATGTATGTCTAGTGTGAAGTTTTAGAATACAGACTTGAGTAAACTCAACATCACAAGCATCGCACTTACAAATTGTCTCTCATGTATGTTTTGTTGTGTGTTGTTTTTGAATAAAGTCATGAGTAAACCTAACACCACAAACAACACACTTAGAAATTTTCTCTCAAGTATGTCTTGTTGTGTGCTGTTTTAGAATAAAGACTTCAGAAAACCTAACACCACAAACATCACACTTAGAAAGTCCCTCTCATGTGTGCCTTCATTTGTGTAATTTTAGTATACAGACTTGAGAAAACCCAGTTCAACAAACATCACACTTATACATCTTCTCTCCGATGTGTTTCAACACGTGTCTCTTTATCTGAGTTTGATAAGAAAATGCATCACCACATAGATCACACCTATATGGCTTTTCCCCTGTATGCCTTCTTTTATGCCTTCTTAGAGTAGTGCCGCGATCAAATCAAATATAAGGTTTCTCTCCTGTGTGTGTCCTTTTGTGAATCAAATACACAAACATCACACATATAAGGTTTCTCTCCTGTGTGTGTCCTTTTGTGACTCTTCAAATAATTATTTCGAGAAAATTCTGCTCCACAAACATCACACTTATAAGGTTTCTCTCCTGTGTGTGTCCTTTTGTGACTCTTCAAATAATCATTTTGAGAAAATTCTGCTCCACAAACATCACACTTATAAGGTTTCTCTCCTGTGTGTGTCCTTTTGTGACTCTTTAAAGCCCAATTATGAGAAAATTCTGCTCCACAAACATCACACTTATAAGGTTTCTCTCCTGTGTGTGTCCTTTTGTGAGTCTTGTGATCTTTAAGATCACACATATGGCTTGAGAAAATTCTGCTCCACANAAACATCACACTTATAAGGTTTCTCTCCTGTGTGTGTCCTTTTGTGACTCTTTGTGACTCTTATAAGGTTTCTCTCCTGTGTAAACTCCAAAATAATCATTTTGAGAAAATTCTGCTCCACAAACATCACACTTATAAGGTTTCTCTCCTGTGTGTGTCCTTTTGTGACTCTTTAAAGCACAACTATGAGAAAATTTTGCTCCACAAACATCACACTTATAAGGTTTCTCTCCTGTGTGTGTCCTTTTGTGACTCTTTAAAGCCCAATTATGAGAAAATTCTGCTCCACAAACATCACACTTATAAGGTTTCTCTCCTGTGTGTGTCCTTTTGTGAATCTTTACAGCCCCACTTTGATGAGAAAAATTGCTCCACAAACATCACACATTATAAGGTTTCTCTCCTGTGTGTGTCCATTTGTGAAAAAATTCGAGAAAATTCTGCTCCACAAACATCACACTTATAAGGTTTCTCTCCTGTGTGTGTCCTTTTGTGACTCTTCAAAGCCCCTTTTGTGACACTTTATAAGGTTTTCTCTCCTGTGTGTGTCCTTTTGTGAAAAAGAACCACTATGAGAAAATTCCCCCAATTATGAGAAAAAGCCCCACTTTGAGAAAATTCTGCTCCACAAACATCACACATCACACTTATAAGGTTTCTCTCCTGTGTGTGTCCTTTTGTGAGAAAATTCTTTCAAATAAGGTTTCTCCCCCAACTAAATGAGAAAATTCTGCTCCACAAACATCACACTTATGAGGTTTCTCTCCTGTGTGTGTCCTTTTGTGACTCTTTAAAGCCCAATTATGAGAAAATTCTGCTCCACAAACATCACACTTATAAGGTTTCTCTCCTGTGTGTGTCCTTTTGTGAATCTTTAAAGCCCCACTTCGAGAAAATTCTGCTCCACAAACATCACACTTATAAGGTTTCTCTCCTGTGTGTGTCCTTTTGTGACACTTTAAACCCCCAATATGAGAAAATTCTGCTCCACAAACATCACACTTATAAGGTTTCTCTCCTGTGTGTGTCCTTTTGTGACTCTTTAAAGCCCCACTTTGAGAAAATTCTGCTCCACAAACATCACACTTATAAGGTTTCTCTCCTGTGTGTGTCCTTTTGTGAATCTTTAAAGCCCCACTTTGAGAAAATTCTGCTCCACAAACATCACACTTATGAGGTTTCTCTCCTGTGTGTGTCCTTTTGTGACTCATTAAACCCCCACTATGAGAAAACTCTGCTCCACAAACATCACACTTATAAGGTTTCTCTCCTGTGTGTGTCCTTTTGTGACTCTTTAAAGCCCCACTTTGAGAAAATTCTGCTCCACAAACATCACACTTATAAGGTTTCTCTCCTGTGTGTGTCCTTTTGTGACTCTTTAAAGCACCACTATGAGAAAATTCTGCTCCACAAACATGACACTTATAAGGTTTCTCTCCTGTATGTGTCCTTTTGTGACTGTATAAAGCATAATTTTGGGAAAATTCTGCTCCACAAATATTACATGTGTAAGATTTTTCTTCTGTATGTCGAATTTTGTACCAGTTTAAATAAAGTTTTCGTCCTGTAAGTTCATCACACATGTAAGATTCTCCTTCTGTTTGTGTCACCTTGTGATCACTTTGACAAAATTCTGCTCCATTGACATCATATTTGTAATGTGTCTCCCCATTATTCTGCACTGTGGCTTTCTTTGGATAATCATTCCTACTTATATAACACTTTTCTCTCATATGTGAAAGTTCATGTTCATTATGGTCACCTTTCTTGCTACACTGTACTCCACAAACACTACAGCTGAAAAGTTTCTCTTTTGTACCTATTGTTTCATCTGATTGTACACATTTAAAACCTTCACTACTTCCAATGTTGACAGTACAATCCTCATAGATTATGGTTGATTTCCTGCTACAGTTTTCATTTTGTAAGACTGCAGTATAAATCTCTGGAGTCAGATTCATGTCTACAGTCATTATCTCAGAGTCTGTGACATTCGGTGATTGTACCTCTTTTAATCCTGATTCAATGTTATTGTCTGTATTTAGTGATGCAGCTTTCATTTCACTCACAATTTTTTGTGTGAATTCTGGCAACACTTGAATGAATGCAGTATTTTGTACTGGTTCACTCTTTATGAAACTGTTCATAATTTTTAAATCTGGAATGTCAACACTAGAGTATAGGCGGGACCGCTGGTTACAGGAATGGTCACCTGAAATTCAGTGAATGAAAAATAATAATAAAAACATCAGACACTTATGGCATGCACAAACAATTTTAATTATGTATGTTTTATAGCGTCATATTTGGTGATTTAAAAGTTATGCAACTTTAAGATTATTTAAGAAGTATTTGTTTCTGTCTGATGTGTTAATAGTTCAGGGTATATTGCGTACTATTAAACTAATAGCATACATTTAATAATTTTAAATGGTGTTGCAAATTTTTTTTTTTTAAACGTGGTCGTTAATCGCATATATCTTTATGAAAATGTTCATAATTTTCAAATCTGGAATGTCAACACTAGAGTATAGGCGGGATCACTGGTTACAGGAATGGTCACCTGAAATTCAGTGAATGAAAAATAATAATAAAAACTTCAGATAATTATGGCATGCACAAAAAATTTTAATTATGTATGTTTTATAGCGACATATTTGGTATGATTTAAAAGTTATGCAACTTTAAGATTATTTAAGAAGTATTTGTTTCTGTCTGATTTGTTAATAGTTCAGGGTGTATTGCATACTATTAAACTAATAGCTTACATTTAATAATTTTAAACGGTGTTGCAAATGTTTTTTTTTCATTGTGGTCGCTAATCGCATACATTTATTAATATTTTTATTGCTTGATTACTTCCTGTGCATGTCAGAAATGAGTAATAACAATTTATTTCTTAATTACTTCCCTCCAAACAGCCCTTAAATGATTACAAATATTGTATTGTTAATAATTTTTTTTTCTTCACCACTAAAAGTTTTTTGCAAGAAAAGAACCTCTTGACATTACCTGATAGAGCTGTAGACTAACAGTGCTGTTTCAGTAAAATTCAAACTTTGTTTTTTATAAAAAGAGTTTTGCCCAATTTCAGTGATGCCTGCAATTGTATACCTAGACACTACATTTGTTGGCTCTTTCAGAACGTAATTTAAAAAAAAACAAATTATGTGCCAACAGAAAAATTGTAAAGCAGGAGGCATACACTGCCTGCAGATAATGCATGAATACATTTCAATGCATGTTCAGAAATTTCTGTTTTATCACTTCACTACTCTACAGCAGTATCAGCCATGGGACTGCATGTGACAGTATTGCCTCCCCTGCTTTGCAGTGGTGGTCCAACAGTGGCCACAACTCAAGAGTATCTAATAGTGGCTTCTAAGGTATCTACCTGCTCACAAGATTACTCTTGACAGATGTGTAGATAGAAGGTTAATTACACTTCTACCACAAAGGAGTGTTCACAAGATATTCAGATACGTGAAAACAATGCTGGCATTTGCTGAGCACGTTAATTCTGAAATCTGCCAACACTTTTGTGAAGGATTTAGCATTTAATACTTTCAGCAACTCCGCCTAGGCAGGTCCCAAGCCCGGCTGAAAAAGGAGGAGGGCGGCCAGCATGGAGGCCGTAAGGAGGCAGCCCCTCCACCATGCAAAGGCACAACAGGCCAATCACCTGTTTGCTTTAAACTTTTGATTACGAGAACTACAAGAGAGAAAACTGGACTGGAACGGACTACGGACTACGACTTATGGAACTTGGAACACAAGAAGTATAAATGGGAAAGAAGAGGAGCTGGTGGAGATGAGGAAAGCAAAACTAGAAATCCTGGCTATAACGGAAACAAAGAAAAAAGGGCAAGGAGTCATGGATCTCGATGGCAACACGCTTCTCTACAGTGGTGTACCCACATCTGAAAGAGCTAAAGGGGGCATGGGTTGCATTGTTGCCAAAAACCAAAAAGATAGTATCAATGGATGGAACTTTGTCTCGGAGCGCATTATGGTTGTAAAACTAAAAGAAGGAGAAACCATAGTCAACCTGGTCATAGTGTATGGGCCAAATGAGGATGAGAGAGCAGAGGTCAAGGAGGAATTCTTCGAGCTGCTTCAAAAGACAGTGGATGACTGCCTAGATGAAATTATCATGCTCGGAGATTTCAATGCCAGGGTTGGAAATGACCATGCTAGATGGGGTGGAGTTATTGGAAGATATGGAGAAGATACTCTCAATGACAATGGAAAGTGACTCCTTAGATTCTGCAGTGAGCAGAATCTGATCATTACAAATACAAAGTTCCCCCATAAGCGCATACATGCAAACACTAGATGGAACCAACGAAGAATGAGAAGTCAGTGATCAACTATGCCACTGTTAGGAGAAGCTCATTCAAATATTAAGGGATGTTAGAGTCTGGAGGGGGCCAGAGATTGGAAGTGATCACTACCTGCTTACAATCAAAAGAACAACTGAAAGAGTTGCTCAGCCTAGGAACTGCCCAACATCACGCAAGATACTAAATAACGAACGGGAGAAATGAGCATTAAGGCCCACAAGCTGAGAGAGCCAGAAATTAAGACCAGATATCAGGGGCTTATTGCTGCACAAGCACAAAATTAGGATTATATCAGAGCTGTGTGCTTTCTGTGCTTCTCTATGGCGTGGAGAGCTGGAGAGTTACAGAGAAGGAAATGTTGAAATTGTCCTCTTTTCACACAGCATGCCTAAGAAAAATTCTCCGAATTTTTTGGCCGAATACCATCACCAACCAAGATCAGCTTACTCAGAGCAAGCAAGAGGACATGCACACCATCATAGCTGGCAGACGCTGGAGCTGGGTTGGCCATGTCCTCAGAAGAGACCCCGATGCCATCACAAGAACAGCTATGCTTTGGACCCCTGAAGGAAAACAAAAGAGAGGCCGACCAAAAACAACTTGGCGGAGGACTGTGGAGGCTGAGATGCAAAGAATGAACCAGAGTTCGAGCACTGTACGAAGGATGGCCGCCGACCGAGCAAAGTGGAATCAATTTGTTGTTGCCCTACAAGACGCCACTAGGTGTGATGGCCACTGACTGCTTTGACGGTCGGTGGCTAAGGATCAAAGAAGAAGAAGAAAGTTTTCCAAAGGGGATATGCACATTAAAGATGGAGAAATTCACAACAAATAAGTTTCCATTTACAATTTCAGATGCACAATTATGTTTCAAATACCACCTGCCCATCTTTCAATCATGGAAATTGTTGAATGTGTAAGTGCTATCTGGGCATGATTATTTCAATGCCATTCTGAGTTCTAACCCAATTTGTTCAGTGTTATTTAATACAACCTGATTGGGAATTATTAACAGATTCTGTATTATGTGCCTACTTTTGTTTTCTTCTCCGCTCAACAGTGACAGCATCATTTTTTATTAAAGCGTTGAAATGAATAATTTTTTAACCTGATTAAACCATGTTGCTTATAATCATTTTGAAATTGATTGTGACTTACTGCTTGCAATGCCCAAGATTTTAATACTGGTATTCAGTGTCATTTTTTTCCAAACAGGTGCACGACCTACATACAATTAACAACAGACAGAGTAGAGGAGAGCGAGCAGGAAAGACTAAAAATACTCATATGTGATGACTAAACAATATTCTATCTACCTATTCAAGTATGACAATCTCAATCACAATCTACTGTCACAAAAAAAATGAAAAACACTTTATAAATACTAAAATCTGGTGACTAAACAATGTTTTCTCTCATGTAGTATGGCAAAGCCTTTCTGTTCTTGTTATGCCAAGCTATTAAATTGACTTCCCTTAATTAACAAGGGGCATATCAAATTAAGGGGAGATAATGTTTAGTTACTCCGTAACAAGTTTTCAGAAAATAAATAAATAAATCACCTCTGTCACAAATTAAAGGATAATTTGACGCTGTATATTATTAGTGGAGGTAGAGAAATCAAATCCAACACAAAAATAAGAATCTTCAACTCAAATGTCAAGTCAGTCCTATTGTATGGCTCTGAGACATGGAGAGCAATGAAAACAACAACCAAAAAGCTACAGACTTTTATAAACTGGTGCTTGCGTAGAATAGAAGGACTGAAATGGTATGACAAAGTCACACATGTGGAATTGATGACAAGAACCAGACAAGTGCCAGTGGAACAAGAGTTGAGAAGAAGACGCTGGCGATGGATAGGACACACATTGAGGAAACCGTTTGATAGCATTACAAGGCAGTCCTTGTTCTGGAATCCACAGGGACAGAGAAGCAGAGGTAAACCAAAAAACACATGGAGAAGAGAACTGAATAGAGATGTGAAAATGATGAGGAAAACATAGAAAGAACTTGAGCGGATGGCCGGGACAGGAAGACTTGGCATGTGTTTGTTGAAGGCCTATGCTCCTCAGGAAACTAAAGGGTATTGATTGATATATTATTAGTGTTAAATATAATTATAAAACAATGAAAACCTACACATGGATAGTACTTTGTGTGAAATGATTTTGTACGAAATTCTTTTATTCCAATGAATAAAGATGAATGCACATAAAGTAGTTTAAATTTCCCTCTTTTCTATTACAAAATCAGTGGATATTTCATCCACAGCAAAAGTAGTTGACCTTACATGCTACAAGATTTATAACCTTGGGGTCAGCCAAAAGCACTCAGAACTAAAAAGTAGCAACTTTTTTATAGGATGCAAACAGCTGTGATATATAAAATTTTGGCAAGTTACTAAATTGTTTGAAACTACTTGATTAATCTTCTTCTTCTTCTTCCTCGTTCGTCCTGAAAAGGACATTGGTTGCGTTGTGTCTGTTTACGCCGGAGCTGTGATATCTGCACCTTTCGGTCAACACATCCGACTTCAGCACGGCATTTTTTGGGACCGGGTTTGCCTTCCCTCTGCGATCCCTACTCTCTCAGCCAGACTGCAGTGATCCAGCCTGTTTCCAGGACCACCACGTGGAGGTGGAGTAGGGTCTTGGTCAGCTCTGGTTCGCTGACCCTGATGCAAGCAGTCAAGCTATGGGTCGCTACTTGATTAATCAATGTGTATAATAATTAAAATAGTAATCAGCTCTTATATAAACACTGATTTTCAACCTAATTTAAGCTAATATTCCAACAAGTACATTTTGCTGACATTTATTTGGAGTAAAGAAAATTTTTAGAGGCTGTGAATGCTTTCATGAGTATTTATTGTTCAGGATTCCTTCACAGGAGTCACGAGCTAGATTTTTCTATCTTCTGTCATTAAACCTAACTTAATTACTTTATAAAGTAATTAAGTTACTTTATAAAGTAACTTTAAATTACTGTATCTGTACGCCTGACTTCACACTAAATCTTCCCTCACCTGCATGGAGCTGTTGTGTTTACGGTCATTCAAAAGTAGCTTGTTACTATCAATTTCTCTCATCTGTGCAAAGTGCTTGCTGGCTTGAATAGAACAGATAGTTGCTGGGCAGCTAACATTAATGGAATTTAATTGATATGGTGGCTACTTCACAGTAGTAGCGATTATAATTAGTTGTTATGCTCTTAACCCATGGTAAAGAAAATGTATATCCCTGATACTCTTTCAAGGGAAGCATGTTCAGGATTTCATTAATTTAAGATGAGAAATTGTTTAGGAAAGATGTGTGGTCCCATACATCTGTCAGCTGAAAATGAGATTTTTTTGTATTTAACTCTACAGCTCACTAGGCCCAGACACTGCAAACAAGAAACCTGGATCAGGGAAAGAAAGCTTTGAAACCCTGAGATAGTTCTACACATACCACACCTTTTCCCACATCTGGATAAATCAGGAGTGACTGTGATTGCAGTCAGGAATCTAGTTACTGTAGGTAAAATCACGCTTTATATTTACATTTTCTAAGTCTCCTAAGATCTTGCAAAACAGGCAGAAGAGGCAGCACTGAGAAATGAACAAAGCACAGTATACAAAATAACTAAATTCATCAGCGGAAAACAAGGTGCAAACAATATTACATTAGTAAGAGATAAGCAAGGAAATCTCATTAAGACAGCAGAGGGACAGGAAACAAGATGGGCAGAGCACTTCAGAGCGGTAAAGCTCCGGGCCATGATAACTTAAATGCAGAGCTATTTAAGACAGACCCTGAGCTAGCAGCAGAACTATTAGAACCACTATTTGCACAAGTGTGGAAAACGGGGACAACACCATCAGAGTGGAACAAAGGAATAATTGTCAAATTGCCCAAGAAGGGAGATCTTTCAGACTGCAATAATTGGAGAGGAATCACTCTTCTCTCAGTTCCCAGCAAAATACTAGGCAGGATAATTATACAGAGAATTTCAAAGGCAGTAGACTACAAACTGAGGAAAGAACAAGCAGGATTTAGAAAGAACAGAAGATGTGTAGACCATATATTCACTCTCAGGAACATTATAGAGCAGTGCTCAGAATGGCAAAGACAGCTTTACATAAATTTTGTTGATTTTGAAAAGGCTTTTGACAGCATACATAGGGACAGTCTATGGAAAATACTGAGGGCTTATGGAATTCCAAGCTGCATAGTGTCAATCATAAAAAGCCTCTATGCCAACTTTACGTGTAGTGTTGGGCAGAGCAACCTAACCTTCGAGGTGAAGACAGGAGTACGACAGGGATGCCCCTTATCAACCACTCTATTTTTAACAGTCATAGACTGGGTGATGCGCCAGACAACAGAGGGCAGTCCAAGAGGAATAAGATGGACTACATTTTCAACATTGGAAGATCTGGAATATGCAGATGACATTGCACTGCTGGCACATTCACATCAACACATCCAGGAAAAAACGGATAGACTTAATAAATTTAGCCAGCAGGTGGGCTTGAACATCAATTTAAAGAAGTCTGAGGTCATGACGCTCAATGTGAGCAACCCTGAGCCCATATCAGTAAGGAATCAGCAACTGGTACAGACAGATACCTTCACATACCTAGGAAGCATAGTAACACCAGATGGTGGGGCAGGCAAAGACATCAACATCAGAATGAATAAGGCAAGAACAGCCTTCTTTAGCCTAAATAACATCTGGAAGTCCTCCCAATACAGCACAAGCACAAAATTAAGATTATACCAGAGTTGCGTGCTTTCTGTGCTTCTCTATGGTGTGGAATGCTGGAGAGTCACAGAGAAAGAAATGTCAAAATTGTCCTCTTTTCACACAACATGACTAAGAAAAATTCACCGAATCTTTTGGCCGAATACCATCACCAACCAAGATCTGCTTACTCGTAGCAAGCAAGAGGACATGCATACCATCATAGCTGGCAGACGCTGGAGCTGGGTTGGTCATGTCCTCAGAAGAGACCCCGATGCCATCACAAGAACAGCTATGCTTTGGACCCCTGAAGGAAAGCGAAAGAGAGGCCGACCAAAAACAACTTGGCGGAGGACTGTGGAGGCTGAGATGCAAAGAATGAACCAGAGTTGGGGCACTGTACGAAGGATGGCCACCGACCGTGCAAAGTGGAATCAATTTGTTGTTGCCCTACAAGACGCCACTAGGCGTGATGGCCACTGACTGCTTTGACGGTCGGTGGTTAAGGATCGAAGAAGAAGAAGAAGTCTCCTAAGCAAATAATAGGGTCAAACTACTTTGAAACATTGCTGACATTAATGATAATTGTTTGGTAGTCACAGTTTGTTGTCAAAATACGGAATCGGTGCAGAAAAGCTAGACACATTAGATTTAGTTGATGAGTGGGCGTAGTCACATTATGGCCAATCAAAAAGCAACAAAACTAGACCTACCGTAACATCTAATCACTAGTCCTAGGTAGAAGATGAAGCTAGGGATACTATTAAAACATTAAACAAGTGAAAAAAAGTTTTTATATGACGTTGTTCTTCTTTATTTGTTTGAAAATTATGTAATGCACGATTGCATAATTTATTTATTTCTTACAAGGGACCACAGTAAAAACTGGTGTGAATAACACTAAATGTACTAATTGTGGCCATAAGCAATGTTTTTTTTTTTCCTTTGTTTTTGGATTAACTTGATGTTTGAAGACTAAAAAGAAAGTTTTTTTGTCTACAACAGTAATTTGTCTTTGGTAAGATCATATTCAACAGTTAACGTTTTAGTGTTTGTCAATTTTACATGCAAAATGTTTTAAGTATACTGAACACACATGTTAATACTACCAAAGACGTTATATATTACAATTCTCTATCCATTTCCCTACAGATTGATATATAATAAGTACATGTTCACAGAAAAAGATTAACATACAATTTACACTAAAAGACAGTACACTTCACCATTTAGACTTCTTCAATAAATAATTATGGCACATTGTTGAAAATAATTATGGAGTCAAAGAGTTAAGATGTGACTAAGTTGCTCACTGGGCTTGCAATCTCATCATGTAAAAGAGCGCACTTGAGAATTCCTCACCACAAATGATGTGGTGGCCCCATGCTTCTAAAGGAGCAAAGATGGTACAATCCTTCATTCATTAGGAAAAAAAATTTATGAAACACTGTTTTACTGTTAGTTGTGAAACAGGTTTTGCACTTAGCTACCCTTTTCCACAGCCCATGTCTCCAGACAATGGCTAGACTGGTAGCATGTACACAATGCCTTGTTGAACACACTACTATTTCCACTTTAACTACAGGTCATACTAGATTACAGACAAGTGTATCAAAGATGTCAGTATCAATTTTTTATATGTGGTAGTTTAAGCTCTAAGATCTCTTAATGCTTGATTTCACCATGACTACTTTTTAAACCCTCCTCCAATAAATTATCTATAGAAGAAAACAGTGTTACAGAATGATCCAGACAGAGATAGATCCATGGGGTGGCAAACATCTTGAAGTAACACAATAAAAACAGCACACGAGCCTACATTATATGCACCCGCATTCAGCCTCAACTGAGATGCACCACTGCTTAAAAAAGAAGCAGAAGAAGCTTATTTACATGCATACCTTCATTTCTCCATATATCTGACTGTTTTAATTTATCCTCTCCTAATCTCTTCCTGCTGATGCCTGCAACTGTCTGGGAATTAATGTTTGAATCTTTAGAGAAGCAATTCCAATAACACTCTTGGATGACATGCAAACAAAATCATAGGTTGTGTAAAGGGTTTTTACAATCACTACCAATCAATACTGTTATCACAAGGTTCAATTTTGAGACTAACAACAAACTGAAGTGTTTGAACTATGTTTGTATACACAACAAAGACTGCAGTAATGACCTGGAAATAAATTCTCAGTGTCCACAAAGTTGATGTATAGATGTGCCTGACATTGATGATTCGGAGTCTTGCTACCTGATCTGCATATGATTTTGCTGTTCAAAAGTTGTTTGTTCTTCCATGAGTTTGTTTATTTAAAGCTTCTTTTACATGGTCTGGCATCACTGAGTTCAGAACTTTGCTCAGTCACTGCCAAGGTTTGTCTTCACATTTGATGTAAATAATCACGTTCTTAAGTAATTTAAATGTAACAAGCTGGCAAGGAACAGAAACAAAGAAAAACAACACTGGAAAAATGGTGCTATGTTTAGGACATAGAGAGGTAGAGGGAAACAACAACAACAACAAAATATGATGGAGAAGAGAAATGGAGACAGATTGAAATGGATGCGAAGACATGGAAAAACAACTGAACAGATGGCACAGGACAGGAAGGCTTGACCTGAATTTGTTGAAAGCCTCTCACTCATTTCCTTTTCTAATTTAATTATAGCTAAATACAGCTTGAAATTTTTGGAGGCCCTGTTTAATTTCTTCAGTAAGAATAGAACTATTTTTTCTATTATTAGCACATGGCCACTACAGCAGTCTGCTACTGGCCCAGTTTCCACAGATAACAACCATTTTTTAAATTTCCTGTATACCCGTATGTAGCTGATTTGATTATAAGCATTGTTTTTTTTATGGGTTTTCACAACCAAAGGTGCCTTGTGTTGTAAGCAGTGCATGATCATTGAAGAATTCGGGTTAGTGTGATGTCGGGGTAGACTCAAAGTTGGCCAAGTCGGTAGAAGGACACTATTTTATGCATACTTTATTAATAACATTCCAGACTGTAAATCCCAAAGCAGGCTGGCCTCTCATTTATTAGTGGGATAATTAGTCAAATCTCAGGCTATGACAATGTAACTGCTGTTTATGAAACTGGGCACAATAATGGAAATATGTGCAGTACAAGTGACTAGGGTCATGAAAGAAGATACTGGATATGTCATGTCAGAAGTAATGCCTTTCCCACAGGCTTCAAACGCAAAGCTGTCTCATGAGATCTGCACTGGGCATAGCCTAGGGTTCACATAATTTTTTGTTTAAAAACCGGGACATTTCCAAATTTTTACCTAAAAAACCCGGGACATTTTGTAAAAAAAACGGGACATGTTAAAAATTAAGGTAAAGCACAAATAAATCTATTATATATTATATGTTGCACTTAAAAAAGATACTGGTATAAAAATACACACATTAACTAACACAACTTCCACTTTAACAAAGAATTCTAAATTACAAACATACTTAATTAGAAAAATCGCACCTTTAAAAAATACACAATAGTAAAGTTTATATGATAAGCGTGTGATAAGCGAAGGGTGCTTCCTGTGCTGCCAATGATAACTGTTTTTCCATCTCCTTTTCACTCTGGGTTTTCGCATTTAAGAAATGACTTATACTGGTGTTGGAAGCCTTACTTTCAACAGCACCTTTATGTTTATTTGTTTTCACGTGGTTGACTACGTCTGACCGACCACCATGTGAAATGCAAAATTTAGAGCTGCATAAAGTACATTCCCAGGACATTTTTCATCCACACCTTTAATGAAGGGAAATTCTCTTGTAATGTTATCATTTTATACTGCACTTACGTTTCGGCATTTAATGCGGATGAAAACGATAAAAATACTGTATAATAATGCTAATTTTTTTCCATTAAATCATTTGGTAGATGCTTCACTGAAATACACTGTTTTGGTCGACTTTCGAATTTTTGTTCGAGATTCAAACTGAGGGTTCACTGTAACCGAAATTGAAAAAGTAACACTACTAAAACACGGAATAAAATCCTTTACCCAAAGATTTTTTTTTTCAGGAAGGACCCTTAAAAAGCGGGACATTTATAATAAATTCGGGACACCGGGACATTTTATTAAAAAACGGGGACTTTTCACTCCCGGGAAAAACGCTAGACAAATGGGAACCCTAGCATAGCTGCACCGCGTTCATTTTATTCAGAAATGTGCACATGTTTTTCTTTATTACCACTCTTGGTGTGAATAGTTGTATGAAATTTGGTGTAAATAAATATTAGACAAACATAAAAGGTATGTTTTCAGGTACTCGTAAGAAATAAAGAAGTAGAAAATCTAGACAACCAGAAAACAAACAGACGTGAGTGGCTTACCCAGGACTCGAACCCAGGAAATTAGTACCATGGCTAGTGATCAGCCATTTAAGTTAAACTAATTATGATATTGCCGACTTCAAAATCCCTTTTAAGTTCTTGCTCTTTCAGCAACAAAAATTTAACTGATCCTTCTTTCTTTTTTTATTTCATTCAGAATAAATGATTATGTGGCTGTCAGAATAAAAATTAACCTGCTCTAGTATATCGCATTTCAAATAATCCTAATACATTTACATTCTTTTCTATTCCCATTCATTTTTTTTTTAAAAACAATTGTCCATCCTGCAAAAGCATCCTGACATTTAAAGTTATTATGGTATATGGTAAGAATCTCCATTAACCCTCGGACTGACAAGTCTAACTCCAACGGGCAGTGGGGAGGGGGGAGAGAGAGTAAAGCACCTCAATCTTGCCTCCTGTCAAGTCACAATGTTTTAAAGATGTTTTATATAGGCAGTTGCCCCACCCAATCCCCCTTCCCTTTCTAGGCTTTAGTGAAACCTCCTAACCTTTAATATGTGATCAGTAAAAAAAAAAAAAAAAAACACCAACTCAATTCCTGCTTTTCACCTACATTTACATTTGGGTCAATTGTTTTAATATTATTTGGTGCCTTTGTGACAGGTAGGCCTATTCCTACTACTTAAGCGCGAAGAGCGCTACTATTAAGTAGAATATTGTATAACAGTCTAGCTAGCTACTTTAGCACTAGTATTAAACAAATGACGTCATCAAATCTGGTGTGGGTAAACTAAACGGCTAGGACCGGAACGAGAAAAGAAAGGGGAGTTAAGTCGGGGGGTAGTTTTGTTTGAGGACGGAGCGAGAAGGTCGTCATACTGGTGGTGTTAAGATTTGTAGCTAGAAAGTTTAAGTTTATCAGATATAATTCTTTGGATGTTAGTGCCTAGAGAGACAGGAAACTGTGTATTAAAATAGTTTTTGCAGTGAACTTGAATATTTTGTTGAATGATTTGTATGGACAGAAAGAACGAAAGAGAACAGGTAACCTTCTAACAGGTCAAACATTTGGGTCACTGAACACAGGCACGCTTCCCCGTCCTCCAGTCGAAGTAAGTGGGTCATGTGTAGGCATACGATCTCTGAACCAGCACAAATGAAATAGACTGTTCTGTCATGTATAAGAACAACTTTATGGAGTACATGAGATATCAGAAAAAAACAGTAGTACTGCCTGCATTGAAAAAGAATAAAACTGGGCTACAAGCCGTATGTCAGAAAACAGGGTGCCAGTAGTAAAATAATAAAAGTATATGGTGTTCCCTCAATTGAATGTCTTCATCATACATGAGCTGCACGGGGAAAACCTGGGTTGAAAAAAATATTAGCATCTAAGAAATTCCCATCTCTTGCAAAAGCGTAGTCTAAAAAATTAGATGGACGGTATAGCAATAAGTTACACGTCACCCTAAGAGGAGTATTAGTCCTGTTCACTCCTTGATAAACACTGAGTTTCTTACAAATGTAATGAACTTTAGTTAAAACTCTATATATTATTAAGCTACGAATTTTAGAATGAACTAATACACTAGTATAGACCACACCAAAAATGGGTGCTGCATTATTCGCAATATAATTTCTTTCTTTTTCTGAACATTAAACAGTATTACATACATCCTTAAAAGTCACTATATTATATTAAAGCTTCCAAACATTGTTTACAAATAGTGTTAAATACCTTAACATCTGTTTCATTGCCTTTATTTTCTGCAGGAACAGATCGGTGACACATCAGTTGGCCACCTGTAAGCCCGACATAAGCTGATCGCCTTCATCAGCCATAAAATTAACATTGTTTATCCTACACCACACAAGCAGATAGCAACACTGGCAACCTCAACATATGAAAATAGTATATTCATAAACTACTACAGCAAGCCCTAGTGTTTGTTTTATTCTAAGTCGCTCAGAAATGTGAAAGTAACAGCAACCCCAGACTCCGAATGGAGCAGTGATAAGTGATGATTACATCACACGTGCCTAAAGTGTTTAGTATCATTTTGTGAGATAAATGTTCCTGTAAAGTTTCTTTCTTCTTTATTTCCCTCTCTGTAAAGTGTCAGTCTGTATGCTCTGTAAGGAAGAGTGGTGTGTTGTTGAGATCAGGCATGCTCCAGTCTACCCAGCTGTAAATGGGTAACTCACCCTAGTCCTGAGTTAGGGAAGGCAAAGGCTCCAGGGGAAGCAGGCCCTAAACTTGGTCACTTCAACCGACGCAGGATGGTGTATGTATGAAGTAGAAGTGTAGAGTGTGATTACCGCGAATGGTGTACTGTTCGTGTGCTGACCAATATAACCACTCATACACTTGTGTCTACAAGGCACCAATGCAGACTGCTGGAATCTTTGTTTACTCAATTTATTCAGACGTACACACTGGGACATACGAGTACATCATGGTATGTTGACATATCAATTTGTAGGTATACATAGCAGATCTGAAGTCATGACACATTCAGAAATAATGGGCAGTACATCAAAAGTTCAATGTCATGATATATTATGGCCGCATTCCCCTATCTGACTAAACGCGTCAGTGAAGGCAGATCGATAAATAACTAAAGTTACTTGACGTCCATAGTTTGTAGTATATATTATGAAACCACGAAAGAGGGTTTCTAGCAAGATTGAGATCTCCCTGTCACTGTCCGATAATAGGATAAATAATCTGTTCTCTTGGCAGTGATCAAAACATATGATGACCGAAATCTAACATGGCTGCCTCCCTGAGTTGTCGTTCACTCATTCATAGGAAGGAGAATATAAGCCAGAGTTAATTTATAATGGGTATATAAATGATTTCATAAATGTTTCCATACAGCTCTACGATGATCAGGTTAATTCACGTAGCCATAACCGCTGTAGGAAAGTCTGTCATCTTTGTCGATACAAAACACGACCCTAGCGATACGAAGCACAATGTTCCATCTAGGTCGAATCGACATGAGATCATCAAAATAGGGTCTGGCAATACATGGAGTCCGAATTATACATTGTACCGTACCTTAGGAGAGTCTCTAACATAAACTATAGTAGAGATACCATCTCCTTTAGAAGAAAACCACTTCCTGAATCATATTTCCTTAAGAATCTACCAGCCCTTTGAAAAATGCGTACCCGCCATTATCACGGTACATCGGAACTCATCACGACTTGTCAAGACAACTCATACTTCCGCTAGACCGGAATAATAAGAATCTAGTCCCTCCTACCCATCCAAAATATACAATATAGGACTGATTCTACTTGTACTAATAATATGTAATACATATGAATTCAGGCCATAAACACAATAAGCAAATTAATATATTTTCTGGCCCTAAAAAATAAGTACAAACGTAAGCGCAATATCCTTGCGCCGGATCAATATCCAGAACGATTACTCCTATAATCAAAAGTGTGAATCAAACATGGATTCTCTCGCTTTTACCATAGACAGCATTTTCATACACAAATGAATGAATGTCTATATTTTTCCCATATTAAATAGCCATATCGATTTTTGTAATATGTGCGTCAAAATATGCACGCAACAGATTACCACACCCCTCGGGAAAAAAAAATGGTACATTTTTTTTTTTGAAATCCATCTAGGAGCAACATACAATAGGCTCACAACGCACCAATACAATGCGCAGATGATAAGCATAAGTTTTATGACCTTAGAGAAAGTACTTCTCTAAGTATAAATATTTCCAGAGAGGTGTCACCAACGCATACTACAATATTAGCAATGACACAATTTCCACATTAGTTTATATACATAAATTTCATCTAAGATATCTTAACATCATGATCATCAAAGACGAAAAACATTGAAAGATCAGCGGTGAATAAATATCAATGAACCGCTAAGTAGTGTTACAATCAATATATGATATATTACATATGTGTACACATTTCAACATAGAAACAACTGTATCAAAGTTGTATAACAGTTATGAATCATGTGGGCATCTAGACAAAATATCTGCCATCACATTTTCTGACCCACGGATAGCTCGCACCGAAAAATGAAATGGCTGTAGAGCAATCGCGTATCGCGTTGATCTCGCGCTCTTCAGATTTTTACTCTGAATAGCCGTAAGGGCTTTCTGGTCAGTTTCCACAATGAAATGCGCGCCCAGAAGAAATCTTTGCAGTTTAAGGATTGACCAAACCATAGCCAATAATTCACGGTCTAGGACCGAGTAATTCTTCTCTGCGGCATTTAATTTCCGAGAAATATACATCACAGGATGCAGAGTTCCAGAGTACTCTTGCATTAGTGCAGCTCCAATCCCGGTGGATGAAGCGTCACTACGAAGAATAAATGTCTTATCCTTAGAAGGCAATACTAGGATAGGTGAAGTAGAAAACATAGTTTTAACCTTATCCAAAGAGGATTGACATTCTTGAGTCCAATGGACTACATTAGGAGACCCTTTCTTTAGCAAGGAAGAAAGAGGTGACATAATGGAGGACAGATTCGGGATGAATCGTCCATAAAATTGTATTAGACCTAAGAGACTTCGTACTTGCTTTTTAGTCTTAGGAATAGAAATGTTAAGTATCTTACTTGTATTATGGTCTTCTGTTTTTAGGAACCCATGACCAACACGGTGTCCTAAGAAAGATATTTCGCTAAAACCAATACATGCTTTCGATGGTTTCGCTGTCAGGTTATGCTCGCGTAAGATAGACAATAGTTCATTTATACCATTATAGTGATCGTTCCAAGTATCACTGAAAAGACAGATGTCATCAAGATACGCAATGACATCTGAGCGATGAGATAGGATTCGACGCATCATGCGTACAAATGTTGCAGGGGCGTTCATAAGACCGAAAGGCATGAAATTCCATTGGAATAGACCCCTAGGCGTCGAAAAAGCAGTAAACGGTTTGGCATGTTCGGATAGTGGAACTTGCCAATATCCCTTAGACAAATCGAGTTTAGTAAAGAAGTGAGAATTCGATAGTCTCGTAAGTAGCTCTTCTAGTAAAGGCATAGGTTCCGCATCAAATTTAGTCACTTGATTCAATTTGCGATAATCCACGCAAAGACGTATGTTATTGTCTTTTTTTCCGTACTATAACCATCGGCGAAGAATATGCTGATGTGGATGGTTCAATAATTTTTAACTCTATCATCTCATCTAACTCTTTCTCTACCTGTGCTTGAAAATGTATCGGGATAGGATACGGTCTGACTCTTATAGGACTATGGTCAGTAAGAATAATGTCATGTTGAATGACATCCGTTTGACCAGGAATGTCAGTAAGGACATCCTGAAATTGTTCTAACAAAGTAGAAACTTGTTTCTGCTCTCCTGGAGATAATTCTGGAGAAATTGCAACATCTTTCCATGATTCATTAGAGTGAAGAGGAATCATTGGAAAAGGTAAATTTACATCCGAGAAACTCGTTTCCTCATCCTGTATTAGTGACAGAGATGAGTACTGTCCATGTTGGACTGGAAAATCGTCCGTTGCCTGGAAAACAGGTTGTAAATAATCAGGACGTTCATGGAATTCCGTGAGCATGTTGATGTGGAAGGTTTTACGCTTCCCGTCAATATCGACGATATAGTCAACATCGGAAACTTTTGATATTATATCGTACGGACCTTTCCAAGAAATGAGAAGTCTATTTTCCCTACAAGGTAGCAAGACAAATGCTTTGTCACCTGGACAAAGTTGTCGCAAACATCTCTTTTTATTGGCAAATTCCCTTGCCTTCTGTTTCGCAAATTCAGAAGAAGCAGTTGCCAATTTGCATGCTTCAATAATCTTGTGTCTAAGTGCGATGACATATTCATAAGAGGATTTTGTGTCATCAACAATATTATCAGCAGTTATAAGATCATGAAGTAAGGATATAGGACCTCGCGGTTTCACGCCAAAGACAAGTTCAAAGGGAGAAAATCCTGTATGTTCGTTGGCGACCTCTCTATATGCAAAGAGAGCCGCGGGTAAAACCCTATCCCAATCCTGAGGATGATCTTCTGTTATCTTACCTAGTAGGTTTTTCAGAGTTCTATTCAAACGTTCCACCATCCCATTGGACATAGGATGATAAATACTACTCAGCGATCTCTCTATCTTCAGAGTCGACATTACTTGAGACATGGTATCCGCTATGAGTTGGGTACCATGGTCGGATAATATTTCTGCTGGAAACCCCAGACGAGAAAATATTAACCAAAGAGCATCTGCGACATCAGCAGTAGTTATGCTCTTTAGAGGAACAGCCTCCGGCCAACGTGTGCACATATCAACACACGTCAAAATAAATTGGTGTCCTCTCGCAGACTTTATCTTAAATGGACCAATGATGTCTATCGCCATTTTTTGAAATGGCCGAATGGGAATGTCTGCAGCCTGAATAGGTGCATCATGGCGTGGACCTCTGGATTTAATCTCTTGACATACCTTACAAGATCGACAATAGATTCGTATGTCCTTATTCACAGCAGGCCAAAAGAAAGATTGAAGAACTCTAGCTTTAGTACGGGAAAAACCCATATGTCCAGCACACTGCGAATCATGAGCGTGCTGTAAGATTTTAACTCTCATATTTTTAGGCACAAGGATTTGAGAATGAATGGACTTAGCGGAGTCTTGTACCATACGTACAAGTACGCCATTCTTCATCGTAATCCAAGATTTACGATTAGTATCCTTATTCGGATCACCTTTTGTTGCCAGAGTAAAGAATTTCTTTAGAGTAGGATCATCTTCCTGCTGTTTGATAAAGGAATCGTGGGAAATCTCCAAGGAATCATCTTGGATCTGCGCATCATTATCTTCAGAATGTGAAGATTGTGGCATATTAAGAGCTTGAGCCCTAGTGATTACTGCATTAGCCGATTGCATATTAACATTTTCCCAATTAGAAATTTGCTGTGGAGTGCATTCTTTCACCCCGTGAATGCGACCGATGATAAGATCAGCGATCGGATTCGGCAAGAGACATGCTTGCACATCTCCTGTAAAGAAAGGCGTAGCAATATTGATAATGGCAGTGGAGTACTTCTCCAATGTGCCACCAAATGTTACACATTTGACTATATTGCCTGTAGCTCGAGAAGGATTTACGAGTGATTGCCTCACTCCAATGGTAGTGCACCCCGAATCGAAAAGAATTGATACCGGAGTACCATCTATTAGGCCCCTATTAAAGACAAGAGCACCCCTTCCATTATGCGCAATTGACGCATGGAGAGCGGGAAGCGGGTGACCGCAGCTTAAAGTAGACACTGTGGTTGGATCGAATAATGTTTTGCATTGCGAACACTCAGATGCTCTAGCAAAATCGAAAGCGGAATTTGCTACACTGTTGGAGTCTTTTTTATCATTATTCTGATTATCGGTGTCGTGGAACTCCTGTTGTGCAGAGTTAGCCTGGTAATAAGATTTACCATGTCTTTTGTGTTGTGATCTACCTCGGTTATAATTGTCTCTATAATTATTATTGCCTCTGTTATAACCCCTATTTGGGTTTGAATCATAATATTCATGATCATAATCATCACGCTCGTTATATTGAGTATCCCTGTAATATTGTTTCTGTTGTCTCCATGAAGCACTTGGGTAGTTCCTATAGCTACTCCCTTTTCGAGAATTTCTAACATTATGGGTACCTCTCGCGTGTCGAGGACTATCAGCCCGATTCCAGTTCTTCGAAGAAGAACCCTGATTTGAGTGGTTATCTTGGTTTTGATACTTATTCCAATTAACCTTTTTATCAAATTTATTTTTAGCTCCTTGGAATTTATGTGAGTAATTCTGATTATACTCTGTTGCCGAAGCAACTGGCATACTCTCTTTAATGTTAGAGTTACTAAGAATCATGTAAGGGTGTGCCGTGGCATACTGGTCACAATATTCTTCCATGTGCTTTATTGTACCAGGTTTACGCTCATGTAAGAACTCTAGGAATGATTTATTTACAGAAGACATGACCTTGTCTCTTAGCAATAAATCCGTAAGACCATCAAATGTTTTCTCTGTTTTGGATAATTCAATCCATCGTGAAAGTGTAATTCGTGCTTTTGAGATGAAATCTGAGAATTCTACACCTACCTCAGGTCTCATTGTTTTAAACAAAAGACGGTAACCTTCCTCAGACAGCTGATATCTCTTTATCAAAGCTGCCCTAACAGCATCATAATTATCTTTGTCGGCCTCTTCAACAAAATATAACTTACTTAGGGACTCCCCTTTTAGATTTTCAGACAACTGATTCACATACTGTGATTTGTCAACATTATGAGATCGACAAGCCCGTTCAAATCTAGAAAGCCAAAATGTTATGTCATCACTGGTAGGGTTAAACGCTGGTACCTTGACCTTGTACACAAAGGGTTTACCATTACCACCAGATGCCTGATTAACATTACTCATACATGTCAATTTTAATTTCTCTAATTCAAACTCATGTTCTCTTATTGCTTTTCTCTCTTCAGCTTCTCTATCTAATCTTCTCTGTTCTGCAGCAGCTTCTAATTTTTTCTGTTCTGCAGCAGCAGCAACTTCTAATTTTTTCTGTTCTGCAGCAGCTTCTAATTTCTTCTGTTCTGCAGCAACTTCTAATTTTTTCTGTTCTGCAGCAACTTCTAATTTTTTCTGTTCTGCAGCAACTTCTAATTTCTTCTGTTCTGCCTCAAATCTCCTTTCCTCCACTTGCATCTGCAATTTCTTTAGTTCAGCAGCAGTATCAGCTTCTTTTTCTAATCTTTTTTCTTCAGCCAGAGCTTTTTTTTCTTCAGCAGCAGCTTCTCTTTCTAATCTTTTTTCTTCAGCCAGAGCTTTTTTTTCTTCTATTTGAAGTTTTCTCTCCTCAGCCGCAGCTTTTTTTTCCTCAGCAGCAGCTTTTCTTTCTTCAACAGCAGCAGCAGTTTTTTTCTCTTCTGCAGCTAATGCTTTGTCATATTGAGCAACAGCCCATTGTTCTAAGTCTTTTCCAGTCTTATCAAGAGATTTTCCTTGTGCAATGAAATAATCTAATGTAGACATATTGTCTTCTTAAATCAGAAACCTGAAAAAGTAAATAAATTACCCTATTTCACTAATGGGAGACAAGTCTATACCATAGACTTAGTCTTAGTCCAAACTTGTATGGTTTATAATAACCAATGATAACTTGAGTACCTGTGGACAACAATAACTGTATCTCAAATACTGTGGGGACAAGCCTTACAAAGGTCTTGTATACCTCAATGTAATCAAAGATCACTTGAGTACCTGTGGAAAAAATATTTCCCTTTACCAATCACTTTGGGAGACAAGCCTTCCAAAGGTCTTGTACATTTTGTTTTATAACAATAACAATCATAAAGTACTGATCTGTACTATACTATCAGTGTATACCACTATACGTCATATGTCAACTAAAGACATTACAAAGGACAAACAAGAAAAGACAATATGAACACATTTGCAGAGATCAAATTAAATTAAATAGGAGGAATGAAAAAAATGATCACAGAAACCGTGATGATAACTGCCATAATATAACAAGACAAATAACGCCACAGTGTATAAACATAAGGGTGTAAAAAACTGAAATGAAAGGAAAGATGAGACCTACAATTATACAAACAAATCAAACAAAACTAAGGAACACAAAATTATTACCAAAAACAACGAAGAAAAGAACACCTCATCACAACTAACAGAAATAGCAGCAAATTGTTGCTAACAAATTTCCAATTCAGAAAATGTGTACCTATAGAATACTAGTCCAGACCAATGTCACTCGGCATACCTTGTACTAGTCACACAGAACATAAACTAATTTAATACATAACAAATAACATGTAAGCATAAATAGCATATAGCATACAACATAATTTATGTCATGAATGGAATGTGTTGCAGGTATAGTGTTGTAAAGCAGGCACAGTTTATTTTAATACTAATAACTTGCCACTTTATTCAGTAATAGATTTAATTTTAAACTATTACACTGTCAATTTTTCTCTGTTGAGCATATGAAGATCCAACGATGAACTATGCACTTTATGTTCAACAACACTGTGATTCTTCTGTACGTTGAGAAATGTCAACAATACTGCTCCAGATATTTTCTACACTTGATACCACTGTCCTGTGTAATACTGTCTGTACAGCGAAAAACTGTCAACAAGCGCTGACCTAGATACAGCATCCTATCGGTAATACAGGTCAAGCTGACATCGACTGTATAGCTGTCCTACTGGTGTTGATGTGGTCAAACAAATGTTCTTTCAGCTGTAAATTGTGATTCTCAACACAAAACTGCGTAAGCTGGACCCAGGAATCTGGCTCGCCACTGTAAAGTTTCTTTCTTCTTTATTTCCCTCTCTGTAAAGTGTCAGTCTGTATGCTCTGTAAGGAAGAGTGGTGTGTTGTTGAGATCAGGCATGCTCCAGTCTACCCAGCTGTAAATGGGTAACTCACCCTAGTCCTGAGTTAGGGAAGGCAAAGGCTCCAGGGGAAGCAGGCCCTAAACTTGGTCACTTCAACCGACGCAGGATGGTGTATGTATGAAGTAGAAGTGTAGAGTGTGATTACCGCGAATGGTGTACTGTTCGTGTGCTGACCAATATAACCACTCATACACTTGTGTCTACAAGGCACCAATGCAGACTGCTGGAATCTTTGTTTACTCAATTTATTCAGACGTACACACTGGGACATACGAGTACATCATGGTATGTTGACATATCAATTTGTAGGTATACATAGCAGATCTGAAGTCATGACACATTCAGAAATAATGGGCAGTACATCAAAAGTTCAATGTCATGATATATTATGGCCGCATTCCCCTATCTGACTAAACGCGTCAGTGAAGGCAGATCGATAAATAACTAAAGTTACTTGACGTCCATAGTTTGTAGTATATATTATGAAACCACGAAAGAGGGTTTCTAGCAAGATTGAGATCTCCCTGTCACTGTCCGATAATAGGATAAATAATCTGTTCTCTTGGCAGTGATCAAAACATATGATGACCGAAATCTAACATGGCTGCCTCCCTGAGTTGTCGTTCACTCATTCATAGGAAGGAGAATATAAGCCAGAGTTAATTTATAATGGGTATATAAATGATTTCATAAATGTTTCCATACAGCTCTACGATGATCAGGTTAATTCACGTAGCCATAACCGCTGTAGGAAAGTCTGTCATCTTTGTCGATACAAAACACGACCCTAGCGATACGAAGCACAATGTTCCATCTAGGTCGAATCGACATGAGATCATCAAAATAGGGTCTGGCAATACATGGAGTCCGAATTATACATTGTACCGTACCTTAGGAGAGTCTCTAACATAAACTATAGTAGAGATACCATCTCCTTTAGAAGAAAACCACTTCCTGAATCATATTTCCTTAAGAATCTACCAGCCCTTTGAAAAATGCGTACCCGCCATTATCACGGTACATCGGAACTCATCACGACTTGTCAAGACAACTCATACTTCCGCTAGACCGGAATAATAAGAATCTAGTCCCTCCTACCCATCCAAAATATACAATATAGGACTGATTCTACTTGTACTAATAATATGTAATACATATGAATTCAGGCCATAAACACAATAAGCAAATTAATATATTTTCTGGCCCTAAAAAATAAGTACAAACGTAAGCGCAATATCCTTGCGCCGGATCAATATCCAGAACGATTACTCCTATAATCAAAAGTGTGAATCAAACATGGATTCTCTCGCTTTTACCATAGACAGCATTTTCATACACAAATGAATGAATGTCTATATTTTTCCCATATTAAATAGCCATATCGATTTTTGTAATATGTGCGTCAAAATATGCACGCAACAGTTCCTTGTTAATTGTAATTCAGGCACAACTCATTGCGTTTGCGCTGTCCAAGCACATATTTTCCCAGTTAAATACCCAGAAGAATGTTGGTGATTTCTAATCCTCTTTGCTGAGTTACACTGTGTATACTCAAGAATTTAATTATTCAGAGAGGCTAACATCGGTGGGTGGACAGTGAAACAATGCACCTGTTAATCTTCCAACACAGTGTACTTAGCAGAGGCATTTGTTCTTTTTATTTTGTCTAAAGTTCATGGAACGAAGCTATCAGACTGTTCAGGGTAAGAAGCTGCAAGACTAAAGTTTTGAAGTCACTAGATGTGAGTTAAACGCAGGAAATCAACACTAACAGCCTACATTGGATGAGTTGTGTGGAGAAGTGCCCTTATCAAAGAAGAATTGACAAAACCACGGCTGCAGAACTCACTCAGACCAGCTAAGTTTATTAAGGAAACAGCAAAAGGACAATTGTTTTTATCAATCCTCAACACAAGTCTCAGTGAAAACATTTTTTATAGACATCTAAAATTCAACATCATTCCATCATTATTTTAACCTGTTAACAACTAATTGATTATTAAATTTGTTACATGTTATTCCAAAACTAAACAAGCATAGTTGATTCAAATATTATAGGTATGAAAGCAAACATATGAGCAAGACTCTTTAATATATAAACATCTAGACATGTATTTACATCTATAGAGCAAATACTTATAAAGGAATTTCGCTGGATTACACCAGCTGGGGACTTGAACGGGCTAAAACCATTGCTTAATTCTTCACAAAAGGCGACAGATCAGATATAAGTTAACAGTGCTCTGCCCTATGCAGCATTGTTCTTGATTTCTGAAAACATCTTGTGAAATCTCCCTTGAGATAGAAGTGTCATTATCCTTCTATCTACAACTCTGCCAAGAGTAATGTTGTGCGAAGGTAGACACCTTTGAAGACCCATATTAGATACTCGTGAGTGTTGGCCACTGGTGGACCACTACTGCAGAGCTAAGAGGAGGCAATCCATGACAAAGCTGCAGAGATGCATAACTTGCTGCATTTCTTCAACATTTCTAATACTCTGAACCTGAAACAGATATGATTGTATCAAGTCAGATGTTTAGAGAGCTCAGTGTTTCTAAAGTAGATCCTCACATTACATAGGTTGCCTGCCGCTGATCTAGTCTATATTTCAAAACCATAAAGTGGGAGCCGCGCTAGCGTAGTGGTTACAACACCGCTCTGGCGACCGGGTTATGCAGGATCAAACCCGGGCGACGGCATTTGAGGATTTTTCGTCGACCGGGATTTGGACTGGATTAACTCGAGACCTGGCGAGAACATTTGAAGAAGTGTCATCGACCAGGGATTGGCGGCTCCTGAGCCGACCCAGCTCTAATGGGTACCTCCGAAATCGGCGAGTATCTGCCTGAATGGCGAGGGACACCTGTCTCTGTACAAGAAAAAAAAGGGATACTCACGTAAAATCAATGTCAGGTTAGAAATTAATAATAACCTGAGATTTCGCCTCGAGTATTAGCGGGCGTACGAAAAAAAAAAAAAAAAAAAACCATAAAGTGACTTCTGTTACTGTTTTAGCAATCAATCTGAGTGAAATTAAACAGCATGTGTACATGCTTTTACATTTTTATTATAGTTTTGTGACAAATCACATGATTATAGTTTTCTTTGTTATTACAATAGAAATATGACAAGCCAAGTATCTACAAATTCTAAGTCTCCTGGGAAGATGAATGTGTCACATTTACTTAAAAACATAGTTGACAATGAAGAGAATTGAGTTGATAGTCATAATTCATTATCAAATGATGGGAGAGATGAGGAATGTTACATTTAGCTGATGAGTGGGTATTGCCTGACCCTTTGAAAAACAACAGAATTTGACCTAAAGCTACAGCTAATGACTAGTCACAGGTGAAAGAGAAAACTAGAGATAAACTTTTAAAACCACAAACAATCGTCAAAATATTTTATGTGATATTATTATACTTGACTTGTTTTAAAATTATTAAAGCAGTATTTTGTGATTTTCACATGTCACTGTGTTTTATTATGAAATACGTCATTTTAAATGTTCTGGTATTTGCATCTAAGGTACAAACAAAGGACACGATGCTATACTTTACGCTTTTAATTTGCTTTGGAAAAGTGGAAAAAGGGCAAAAATGCAACTCAAATTATGAAACAGTTGTAAATAAATGGTAAAAATAATTACTTTTTACTTTCTCTTTTATTCTGACTGCAAAATGTCCAGCTCTGAGCAAACTCCTGATAAGCAGAATTTTATATATGCAGACGTTTTTTTAGGTGGTCCCAGCAATTTCTGCCTTTCCAAACTGCGCTGTAGGTATGGCCATATATGAATTACCTGGATGTTCCAAGACTAGGAAAGCAAGTTTCATTGACTGCAACAATAAACTGCCTTCAGTAAGTTCATGTTCTACTATTAACTTTGTTGGTGTGTTTCTTACTACATGCACTGTGTTTTTATGAATTCCAATTATGCTTGTGTTTAATACTAATGGAGACATTGCATATTTTGACTCCCTATCAATTTCCCATCAGTTTGATATATAATACGTGCATGTTCATATAAACAATTTACACAAAAACATGGCATGTTCTGCTGTTTAGAATTCTTTGGGGAAAAAAAAGACAAACACACACACAAAATTGAGGCATAGTGTAAATAATAATTTTGGAATCAAAGAGTTAATGTAGGCTACATTTGTTGTGCATGTAAATAAAAATATAGGAGGAGGTGAAGCTGGAGTGTTTGGGATGAAACCTGGTTCACTATTTATTTGTTATTATCAATATGTATTGCGAGAACCTTATTACACCCTCAATTTCCCAATACACCCTCAGTAATTCTTACAAATTAGTTTTTTGTTTTTGTTGCATACCGGTACTGTTTTACTGTATGGTGCAGTTATCTAAGTCTGTCTATTCTCAACACCTCTTCTACTGATATGGGTGAATTGCATCCTTGTACATAACCTAATATTGGTATTCTCTGTTTTTCATATAATTGTATTGTAGACATCCTGCACATTAAAATTCTTCTATACTAAAACAAACTATTTTCAATTATAGTCTGAGTAGACCAAATTGCTTTTTTGCTGGGAATTTTTAAGTTTCCTATTTTATTATATTTTTTTTTATTCTGGTGATGAGAAATATCATCTGTTCAACCTCTGATGGGTTATAATTAGGATATATAGTGTTTTCAATTCCAAATAAGTTAAATAACTGCTGATACGGGAAAATAGCATCACATCTATCAAATCATTGTAAATGTGGAAAATCAAAATTACTACAAAATACATAGAGAAACATTACCCACATAACACCTGGACCCATGCATACACAGATGGATCAGCAAAAATGCACATGAATATGGAAGTGGAGGTGTCTTTCTGACCTTAAGCACTGGTGCACAGAAAAAGCTGTCAATGGCAACAGGGCAATTCTCAAGTAACTTCAGAGCAGAGACAGAGGCCTTGAAAACTGTAGCAGAGGTTATAATGACAAGAGGAAAGAACAGATAGACAAGTCACTTTCTTTACCAATGCACAGTCAGTAATTGCAACGTTGAAAAGCCAAAATAATACAGACATGGATGACCTCAGAATAGTGCTTCGCAAACTATGTAAATGTTTCAAAAGTGTTGTGATCCAATGGAGCCCATCTCATTGCAACCTCACCGGCAATGAAGAGACTGACAGATTGGCAAAGGAAGGTGGAAATCTACCTCAGCCAGTTGCAAGCATAACTTTCGAGGAGGCAAAGAGTTTTGTCAGAATCAGATACAGAAACAAATGGGATTTAAAGCATCCAGGTCACACACAAAATGATGCATACTACCAGCTTAACAGAAGAGAACAAGTGGTAATCTTCAGACTCCGCACTGGCCACAACAGATTGAGATATCATCTATTGAACAAGCTAAAGAAAGGAACTACTGATAAGTGTAACGGTGGCAATGATAAAATAACTGCTGAACATCTGCTTCAAAGTTGCCCAACATATGCGGAACAGAGAAAGTGCATATGGCCGACACCAGCATCATTTGTGGAAGAGCTCTATGGAGATTCAAACAGCCTCAAACTGACTACAGCTTTCTTTGAAAACTTTCAAGTGGATATCTGAGAGTTTACGAAGAAGAAAATTACGATCTTTGCTTGTTATGTTAAAAAAAAATAAAAACCAACCCAAACAAACAAAAAATGAGACAAAACAAAACCAAACAAAAATAATTTTCAAGAGGATGGGTATAAAGGCCTAGTGTTTCCAGTTAGATATTTAATTGACTTTCACTTGCCATAAGTCATATGTGTTGTAAGAACATCATCAGACCTTCACCTTCCAATTACTAAGTATTAACTTTTGTTCTTTGAACAGTGTCACATGTGTTCGATACGGCCTTAAAATATAGTTAAGAGATGTTATGTAGTAATAAGGGGTTTTGATTAGGAATATTAAACCTAACCCTAATCCCTAACGTTAATGTTAACCTTACCAAGTTGGGCGACTTATTTAGATGGCAGTATTCTAAATGTATAGGCCTACCTACTTCTCTCAACTTTAACTGTACAATCAAAAAATCACAGCGCCAGTATAACCAAATCACTGGTGATAGTGTAGTCTGAATTATACACAAATTTTGCCACAAATAGCTGTATAAAACAAACAGCCACAAATAATAATTACCAGAATGTTATTGTCAATTTAAAAAAAAAATAAAGTATCCCGTTCAACCATTGATGGGTTATAATTAGAACATATGGTGTACTAATTCAAGAAAATAAAGTCAGATTTCCAATACCCAAATAAAGTACCTTCTTCCCCCTCCACTGAGTCCAAATAGAGTAAATTAAAACCAAATTTGTGTGAATGTTTTTGTGTATGACCTTCCCTTTCCAAGAAACAAACAAGCAATAAAACAAACAAATGAATAAAAAAAAAGCAAAAGAATAAAAAAACTAAAATGAAGTCTCTCATAACTGCCATGTTGTTAACAAGGTAATTATGAGTGAGAAAGACCGGCAGTGTCTGTGATTACATCAAATCCACCAATTATCTGCCATCAGCCATACAAGCACCCCATTAGACTACCCTTTTTCCTCACACCATCATTGATCCTTATATTTTAATTTTAATTCTTGTTATATGCTGTTTAACTATATTGTGCAGTTCTCTAGGTTGATCTATTCTCAACACGTGTTCCACAGTTATGGATGAACTGCATGCATGTAAACAATCTAATATTGGTTTTCTCTGTTGTTCATACTTCCTACATTTTAATAGGAAATACTCTATATTATTTTTTTCTAGATACCCTGCACAGTAAGGTTCTTCTATTCTAAAATAGCCCATTCTTAGTTACAGTCTAAGAAGTTTCTAATTGCTAGGAATTTTAGTTCTCTAGATACCTGATACGTTCTTGTTGGAGCCTTGAACAATTTATATGCATGCCTGCTCTTCAGACTGCCTGCTCTACTGCCCATTCCTCAGTTATTTTTTTTTTAATTAAGCTTTTCATCTCTGTTTTACTCATCCCCACATTTACTTGGTTTCTAGTATTTCTACTTTTCTTAGCTTCTTTATCCACCTTTAATTTCCTTCTATGCCAGCATGTGAAGGTATACAAGTTACTAGAACAGAACATCCTCTGGAGCATAGGTTAGTATTTGCCAGTAATATCTCTTCTGCTACATCAGGTCTGCTGCATTCTCGTAAGTTTCTTATAGCTTGAATAGCAGAAAGTGGAGTCTGTTAATACTGTCAATTTACGAGGAGGGTTGCTATAGTAAAATAGATGCATTATCTGTTATACTCTATCCTTTCACCATTTGCCACATGGGAATATATGATTCCTATCCCCAATTCGTTATCATCTCCTTTTGATCCACCTGTGTACACTGTAATAATGCCCTTTGATATTTGTTGAATATACTTCCTGGCTTTTTGACAGTAGCCATATTAGTCTGCCAGGTGGTAGTCTGTATCTGGTTTCTTGAGTTCCCAGGGTGGTACCACCATACCTAACAAGTTTTTAATGTAAAATGTAAATTTTTAAATACTTTTAGCAATGTACGGTCGTACATAGGTTGTACGGATTTTCTCGACAAAAAAATTTTTTTTTTAATCTAAAAATATTTTCTAACCCAGGTTTATTAATATAATTTTTTTTTAAATCCCGGGATTTCTCTGTGTCTGTTTTTAAAAAGAGGTCTCTCCCGGGAACCAGTCAAATTCTTTTAAATCCAATAATTCCGTACTAACTTTAAATCAAGCCTCATTTATACTGGGCTCTTAGAGACATGTTTTTAACGTTATCTGTTAGTGACCACACCTAGATGCCATTTTAAAAAAGCTAAGTCCTTGATATCATGTGATCGTCCGTACGGCACCATATCGTCAATATGTGGCCGTGGTCTGTGTTTATCAGTATGGTTGAGGTTCCTTTTGTTTACGGCACTTTAGTGATATAGGTAACCGTTTCTTCTCTTCTCAGGGTCTCCTTGGTAGAACTGGGCACGGCACAATATTGACATATGTGATTGTCCGTACGGCACCATATCGAAATATGTGACAGTGGGGTTACAGTGTTCTACTTGTATTCCTTAACAGAGAGTAGGTTTAGTTAACTGGCCAATCTCGCCAGAGTTCTTGATTCCTCTCTTTTGATGGGGGATCCAGGTTCTTGATAGTTCTCTTCAGATGTTAAGGTTTGAGCAATATCGTATTAAGTGATTCTTTTCCAACTGACATACTTTTCTTCCTTTTGTTCCAAGTTAAAGTAAATGTGAAACTGCTTGACTCAAAGCAAAATGTGTGTTTTATTTACAAAATTTTCATCAATAGGACATAGTATATAAAATCATGGTTTCTTCATAATTCCACTATTTGCATCCTAGTCCAACAGATATGAGACCACTCTGTCAAACCACTCTGATTTAGCTCCTTTCTAACTGTTCCTTCAATCATAGTGAACAATTCATAGCATACAATTTTCTGTGAGGAATTCATTTAGTCTTACATCAAAAGCTCCATTTTAGTGAACTGCCTGTGTTTCAGTAAAACACGTTCAAATACTCTTGAGGCTTAAATAAAATGCTTATGTCCACTTTTTTTCTTCCTGATTCTATCTTACGTAGACTTAGTAACATCATAGGAAAAATTGTATTCACTTTACTTACTGCATTTTCCTTTTGGAAATATTCACACAATAAAGCCACTGTGAATGTAAAAACATTTCGTGGTCATAACTGCAAAATGAAACTTCATTTCATTATTGAAAAATCCTCAACTGCAGTATGAAAATGCGTCTGATAGCTTCAGATGATTTCTGCAACTAACTGCTTTCCGCAGAATGCATCCAGAATAAAATAACTGTTAAAATGCACAACCGCATGATCATAACTGATGAACAAATCAGTTATTTTCCAATAAGAACTCAGTCTTGACTAGTTAACACTTATGCGTCTCGATGGACTCACATTCTTTCTGCTACTCTAACTAACCCGGGGATTTTCAGCTGGGTACCAACGCGTGCATGCTCTCATTACAACCAGCCTAATCATTGGTCAAGAATCTACCATACGCTATTTTCCACCATCGCTCCTTCCCCTCTGTCTTTTTTTTAAAGTTACGAATATAGTCTGTTTTCATTAAAATATAGCAGTTTATTTTACTACTTGACTTTTCTTACACCACTATCCTCTGTTTCAAATCTAAATAGTGAATTATTAATAAGTTATCTTTTTCTTGGTATAATTTCCAGAAATGACAAACGTACGGTCACAATTGTGCTTATAACAAGGTTAAATATTGCTGTTGTATTGCTTTGTTGCATTTTGTATCACTCTCTTAACCTTTCCAGTTATATCTTTCCCTTTTATACATTTCCGATAAAATAATATTTTATGTACATAACTAGAAAAAACATTGTTTGCGTAGGCCTAAGCTTTTCTATTTCTAGAGTCAATCTGGATAAAATGAGGGAAAGTGGTTCGTGTTCTTAGATGTCATACACATAGGTCGGAGATGTCAATAGGGTTAAGATTACAATTCCTACACCTTAGCCTTATCCCGTTTTACTGCATCTCTAAATTCTGTTTTAAGACTGTATCAAACAACTGGCCTACGATCCTTCATTTCAACCATAGATCCATTCAGTACTTTATATCGGCGGTTGACGTTCGTTGCTTTATTTTTTGTCTATTTCTTTTTTTGTCAATAAAACAGAGATCTATTACCTTTTTTGTGTGAACTTTTAACAATAGGTTTTATCCCTCTTAAGATTATTAGGCTTATTGAAATAATTCATTCGTCAAATAATGGTTGAGCTTAAACTCATAGATAGGGTCAGCATTCATGGTAGTAGCCACAGTACGTTATCCAAGGAATTAATTCCTTAATTTAAAAACTAGCATAATAAATACCATTTTTTAAATTGAAATTATGGTAGGGCTGTGCATTCTCAGAGCACATCAATTTACAACTACAAGGAAGTTTTTGCTTTTAAGCATGACAGTGTTTTGTGCATATCATCACCAAAGTTATAGTTATAATCTGACATCTGTTATAAAGATGATCACTTGTTATAAAGTTATTGACTTTCTGGTGCATTTTACAAAACTTAACAAAAACATCACCATGTTATGACTGATGTGATAACTTTAAGGGATATAACATACATTTTAAATTATTTTCACTGACAGCATTTCTAATACAAATAAAGAACAGCATGAGGCTTTATTAGTAGGCTATGTTTTATGTCGCACTATTTCAAATGTTAATTAATTCGTATGTCATTTCTCATTTTAAAACTGTATCGTGTATAATTTTTTAATACATTTTTTTGTGTAAGGTTTTTTGGGTGTTTTATTTTTGGTCCGGCGCACAGCTTTTTGTCTCTGGAGGTTGACAGGTACGTACCACCGGCTTGTATATACTAATGTTATTAATTGATACATTTAGGGCATCCGAGTGTACTTGTTCCTCCATACATTTCCAACCTGTTGGGTATCTATTGGTATTCATGAACCTCTTCTGAGTTGTTAATTGATATCTAGCAAATGTGGAAAAGCTGGATGAGTCTTGTCTAACATAATTTAGTCTTAGTTCTTTTCTCCAAAGTTCCAAAGGGAGGACTCCTAAGTCCATCTCCAGAGCACCCCTCGATGTTGATCTGATTGCATCTGTAACTGTACATAATGCTTGGTGCTGAATTCTATTCTACTTTGACCAAAGGGAAGAATGATTTCCCGCACGCTGCCATATTGTGACTCCGTTAGGTGTGTTTGCATGTAGTGCGGTGTCTTTGCACATAGCCTAACATAAATTTCGTGAGCATGATTTATTACGGAATTAGAAATTTGAGGCGCTGTGTATCATAATTGTAACCTATATGATGTGTACATGTATATGTTTCGTTAATTTTAGTTGAAATTTGTTTAGTTTAATCGTGGGTGTTTTACATTGTGTCGAAGTGATACGCTCACTTGTCCTCGTGAATAGCCTAACGTTTGGGAAAAATGGCGGAGAGTGGGAAATTATTCTTCCCATTTACCCAAATTTAATCTTGTGACTATGTGCTGCAGAGTCATATACTATGCTTCCATAATCTCTTTTGCCTCGAATGAAAGATTTATAAAACATGATTGTCAATTACCTCTGGAGCTAATGCAAGTTGGTGAAATACACAGCAGTCAGTTGTAACACAGAATTGGACTACTCTTCTGTTAGAGAAATACACAATGTTCATCAACAGTGTTGCCACCTTGAATGTTGAAAAACAAAATCTAGATTGTACCTTACAAAAAAAAAACCTAGATACACTTAGATTTTTAATTTTGGGCTACGTCTGGACGCCTTAGGCTTACCTTAGACGTTTTATGCTACTTTGGACTACCGTGAAAACCGAAAGTTGATCTTGGTTAGGGTGACCAAAGTATCTTTTTGTTAAAAGAGGACATTTTCTGATTTTTGACAAAAATGACAAAGGAGGACACTTTTAAAGAAAAAGAGGATACAAAGGAGCACACGTTAATTTCACTAATTTAATATATATATATATATATATATATATATATATATATATATATATATATATATATATATATATATATATATATATATATATATATATATATATATATATATATATATATATATATATATATATATATATATGTAAAGAATCATGATAAAAAAATATAGAAATACTTCAACGAAATTTTTTTCTGTTAAGTTTTCAAAAAATGCATGTTTTAATAATTTTCCATCAAGCATTATTGTTTCATCATCATTAAATATTCAGTCTTTAACGTTGTACTTTTCACTCCAGCTAAATACTCATGGAAGTCTGTACATGTAACATTCTTATAATTGTACTGAACTTGTAATATTCCTTTTATACATTCAACAGTGAATTTGTTTTGTCCTTTGCCCACTGACTTTCTATGAAAGAAAAGAAACCTCTCAATATTAACATTATTTCTTGGAACAGCACACAAAAATGAGCAATTAGCAGTAGTTCCGAATGTAACTCTACATTTCTTGATTGTTCAAAGAATTTGGTAGTAGTATACAATGTCCAAAACGGTTAGTATTCTGAAGGATCTATGGAGGAGCCGATGGAGGAGCTATAAAGGAGTCGATGGCAGGATGAGTTTTATATAAGGAAAATCTGGAGGAGCGGCAGGAGGAGCATGCCGTTTATATAGAGATATATTTAGATAATAGGAAGATATATTTAGATAACAAGAAGACGATATATTTAGACAATAGGAACGGGATATATTTAGACAATAGGAAGACGATATATTTAGATAACAAGAAGACGATATTTATTTAGTTAACAAGAAGACGATATATTTAGACAATAGGAAGACTTTTAGATAACAAGATGACGATATTTATTGAGACGTTAGTTATACGATATTTATATACATATATATTTAGATATATTTAGACAACAAGAAGACATACAGGACAACAGTTAGACGATATATTTAGACAATATATTTAGACAATAGGAAGACGATATATTTAGATAATAAGAAGACGAACAGTTGTACGATATTTAGACATATATATTTTACAACAGTTATACGAACAGTTATATATATAGGTAACAAAAATGAATTTTAGTTAATATAGTTTAATTTATATTCAATAATGTTTTGTAGTAACAAAACATATAGGAGCATATACGATAACAAAAATATAGGAGCACATATATATATAGTATTTTTTAACATTACATGAGTATATATTGTACAATTGACAAATAACACATAGGATCACACATGTACAGTACTTTGTTATATACATATTTATATTGGAAAGATAGTGTGTATATGGTAACATTAACACATAGTGTAAGAAATAAAATATAATATCACAAGGGTACAGGTGCAGACCAGCCTTTGCGGGGTGTCGTCACGTCGTAAAAGATAGGACAGAGAGTATATGTGCTGTATATGTCTAGGTATCTGTATGTAGGTGGTTTTTGTGTGTGTATTGTGGAAGAGAGATTTTGGGTAGCGGGTTTATGTATGGCTTTTGGTGTGTTAGAGATAGTATTTGGGTAGGGTGTTATTGTATAGGGGTGATGACACATGAGTGTGGTTGTGTACAGAGAAATAGAGGTGCGTATTGTGTATACCTTTAGGTACCTGTGTGTGTACATAGTGGAAGAGAGAGAGTTTAGATGTTGAGGGGCGATATGGAGACGTTGTCGGGATGTACCTGTCGTTTGAGGTAAAAGTAAGACAGGGCGTTGCGGTGTTGTTCGTATGTGTAGATGGAGGATTTGTGTGCTCGGAACCCGATATTTTTCCCGCCCTGTGCTTGTTGTGTGTTGAGTACTTCTAAGAATGTATTTGTGTCCATTTTGTTGTGGTGTTTCCTCAGTCCTTTTGTGGTTGTTTTGTCATAGTCCCCAAAACAGTGATAAGTCTTGCTGCACAGCGAAATCATCCCGCTGCCTTCGTATTCTAATTTAAAAAGGCCCGGTGTCCGTTTGTCGAATAATATTTGTTCGCGGCATTTCTGACAAACGGCGCGCGTTTTACCCTCGGTAGCGACGAAAACGGGTCTATGTTCGGGGCATACTTCGGCGGGGAACCACTGGTGGTAGGAGCTATAAAATTCGCGTCGCATAGCGGGCTTAACAATGGCCGCTAGGTTGTCTGAACTAAGGGCCAAGTAAAGACTGTCGGTGTCTGTCTCACACAACTGAAAGTCTGACCTATCTATAAATTTATCTAAACAGTCATAGTAAAACTCTAACATTCGCAATTTAGCGTACTGATACACGAAAAAACCTATCTACACGGGCAGGTCCCAACTAATTGTCTGTTTAAGTCTTTCTACTTCAAAAATGTCGTCCGTCACTAACGTCATTTTCCTAAAACGGGGGGAGTTAAGAGGTCAGACGTATCCTCTCCCGTCGTGTACGAGACATCTACGTGCTTCGCCTTATTGGTCAACGTTTTACCATAGGCGGCGTTACCCAACAGTTTCATGGTCTCGCTAGTTAAGGCGTAGGCAGGATCTGTATCACCTTGTCGACGCGCGTTCGAAACAGTGTCCCCAAACTGTTTAAAACACGTCACAGGTGCATATTCAATCACCTGGTAAATACAGGTGACTTTTAAACCTTTGGTCAGGTACCATCGAAGCAAAGGTGTTGCCAACAGAATCTTTTTGCCCACATAACTCCCGATCAACGTTCTCCTGGGGGTAGTCAGGAGCTTGTGTTTTTCGGCGTATTCCCGCATGAAAGACCCAATATCATCTCTCGTGACGTCACTGATTTTGAAAATGGGCGTCATTTCCGAGAAATGTTCTTTTAGGGAGTCGGGGACATGAATGTCACACTCGACTAGGCCAAACAAGGTCTCGTCTAACACAGAGGCGAGAATAATGTCTTCTGTTAATGGGTACTGGCATTTGGTGTACGAGGGTTTCACGGTCGGGAAGGTGGCGCGCAGAAAGCGACCGATTGATGGCTCGGTTTTCTTCAACTCCTGCCACTCGCATTCCCACATTTCTACCAATTTGACGTCGCACTCGTTCTTCAAATAATAACCAATTTCCAGCGTCTTAGCGTACAATTCAGTCAAAGGTTTTTTGTTGACTGGGTTAATGTCACGACCGGTGGTTAGTGGGCAGTCAGGGTGGCCATGGAAAAGACAGCTGTGGAACTGGTAGGCGGTACGAGAGTATTTGTCCCAACCGTCTACCCTAATGTACCTATAACCTAATGACATCTCACGACCGTTAAACTGGGTTTTTAAGGTCACCTTATTTTTGTGCGAGACCCAACTCAACCAGTCGCGGCACTGCACGGTATATTTATGGAGTTTGTGGTGCTTGAAACCTTCCTCCCTGTATCGTCTAACGGGAAAGTCAGTGGGCATTTTCTGCATTAGCGCCCACAAATAAAGGGCGTTGGCATCAAAACCTTTAATGCATCGCACCATTTTGCCACCTCTAATGTACGTTCTGCCTTGTTTGTGGAGCCTATGAAATATAATGGAAGGTCCCCCGACTATGTTTAGGCGCAACGTGTTGTGCAAATCTGCCTCCCGCTTGCAGCATAACGAGAAAGAGACGTTGGACGGGAAGGTTTTGAAGAGATATTTTAACGTGACACTGGGCACGGAAATCGCATCTTTGAACATATCTACGCCTAGGGCCGCGTAAAAACTAACTTGTTGTTCTAACGCCAGTAGGAAGGGGACCACGTCTTTGTTATTGTACCATGTGAGAAAGTCACGCAACGTGGTCATGTGGTTATCGGCCCACACCTTCTGACATTCGGCGTACTCGTCGACGGAATTGTTAGTGTTTTTAAGGGCGGAAAAAAATGCCGAGAGGGGTGGTAACGCCGTTTCGTCTAATTTTGCTAAATCTGTTATGTACTCGTAACAAAAATATCCTTTAGTTTCTTTAACGTTATACGCCGCGAGATACTTGCTATAACTAAAACCAGGGGATAAGTAATTGATTATATCTAAAAACTTTAACTCGAGAGTGGCAATACACATAAAATTATTATTTCGCTTGACTAAAAATGTAAAGTCTTCACCCATGAAATATTTGATTAGATAGGGTTTCATCACGTTGACATCATTCTTGCCAGAATTAAACCTTAGCACGGGTAGTTCCTGTAAATAATTATCGAGTCTGTCAAGGAGCCCTTCTGAATTACCGACCTTCTCTAAAGCCTCGAGTTGTGTGTATACGTCGTCAAAATACGCACGCAGAATCTCGTAAGAGGCCTCGGAAATTTTGATCAGATAATCACCCATCCTCTTCACCAAGTCTTGTGGATCACCCGTTGTGATAAAACAGACGGGGGCTGCAAAACCGGGGACGTTAGAAGCCACCGAGCAAGACAGGGGGCGTGTTTGGCTGTGTATGTAGTGGCGTTACCACTGGGCACTACCGTGTTATCAAAATAACATTCGTAATCGAACGTGGCCCGGTAGGGAAAGACGAATTTTGTATCTACATCTATTCCCAGCTCATTGTGCGCTTCCCAAATGGTCTCTGGTGGGGTATAGACACCGCCTTTAAAAATTTCCTTTTTCTTAGAGCCGGCACAGGTCTTTTCATGGCGCGCCATAAACTTAAAAATCGTCCATAATTTACGGCATTTGGGACACGAAAAAGAATGACTCGCCCTATCAATATCTGCAATATACATGAAATGGTTTTTAAATATTAAAAGACGCAACATATCTGGAAAACTATCACTACCTCTAAGTTTGGGGGTCAGGTTTTCCGCGTCGTCAAACTCGAAAACGTCAATATTTATATTAAAACATTTTTCTAAGGCTGGAATATCAATTAAACTAACCCCGGGGAAATCGATGAGGGACGTTATTCCCTGGTGTGTTTGCCACTGTTCGACGAGTCGGCGCGTGGGTTTTCTAACATCTGTAACGGCACCACCCCTAAAAACGGCTAAACACCTAAAAAAGCAAAAGTTATCACTGTAAGGCTTGGAGTTTGAATCGTGTTGTAATGTGTTGATGTGTTTATTTTCGGTGATGAAGGCGGGAATTTCTTGTAATAAGCAGCCGATTGGAAAGTCTTGAAGATGGTAGATATAGAAATAAGTAGCTGGAATTGCTTCAACAAAATATTTCGTGTTTGGTCTGTTTAACTGGGCGTGTGTGATAATGTCGCTGTCGTGTAATTGTGAGACAAATGATTTGAAATCTGTAATGTTGTTGACTAAGTGAGGCTGTTCTAAGACACTAGCATTATTGTGAGACGCATGAAAGAAACAAAGGTCACGAGTTTCTCTGTGGCGCAAAATGGAATGAAAACTGTAGTTAATGTTGAATCTTTTTTTCTGTTGTGCAAATACAGGGAGCAAAAGAGAGACCCATTCAGTGCTTTGGTTATTGTGAAAAAATGTAAAAATAGACAGGTATTTGTGTTTGCTTGAGTGTGTTTTTATGGCTTGCCAGTTGTCAATATATTTCTGTTTAATATCAGCTGGTAGAGCATCTAACGAGTCTTCTTCAGAGGACAAGCGAGGTCTCTTGATAAGGGTTTGGTGGGTACTGATCATTGTTCGTTTGAGTGGGTTAATCTGGCCTGCATTTGAAGAGGATGATGGGATGGGTGGGGTGTAGAGGGGTGGATTGTTTAATAGAGTCCTGAAGGTAGTGTTGAAGTTGTTGCTGTGGTAGATGCTGCAGCAGATGATGATGATTGGTGCGTTGGTGGTACAGGTGCTGTCTTCTGTGATGGTGGTTGGTGTGCTGCAGGAAGTGTGGAAGTTGTTGCTACTGGATTCTGTATTATAGCTGAGGTTGTTGGCTTCTGTGATGGACTCTGTGTAGGGGTGGGGTGTTTTTGATTTATGTGGACACGTAAACTATCAGTACGTGTAAAGGTTTTTCCACAAATGTCACAAGAAAAAAGAGGCATAGAATGGGCGGTTTTGAGGTGTCGTGAATAATTGTCACGACGATGGAACGTTTTCCCACATCGGGCACACATGTTCTTCCCCGCTGCTGTGTTTTGTACCATTGTGTCTGCTTGTGTAGTGGCCCCCACTGGGGTGTCTATACGTGATACGACAGGGCCATGCTCACTTTCTATATGGTGTTGGAGGGTATCGGGGCTGGTAAAGTTTTGAGGACAGACACGACAGAAGTATCTCTGCTCCGCGTGGACCGAGGAGATATGCCGATTTAGATTACGTTCAAGACTAAAAGAGCGATTGCAGATCGAACAGACGTAGCCACAGCTCTTGCTTTTAACTGACTCCATCTGTTGAATAGAGGATCAAAAAGAAGTTATTCACACATAAAATTAAATATATAACAACATATATGTAACAAGCAGTTAAATAAAACACAGACAAGCTGAGAGAGAGAGAGAGAGAGAGAGAGAGAGAGAGAGAAATAAAGAGATACAGAGAGAGAGAAAGAGAAAAAAAAGAGAGAGAGAGACCAGTCTTATAGACAGACAGGTGTACACACGACTACTCTTCATTATAAACAGGCTTAATTACAAGTGGTGGTGTAATATCGATGATGACTCATACTATATGTATACAATGAACAAAGCACTTGCTTAACAATAGGCGAGAAACGCGGATAAGTTTTAAACGAAGTCAATTTTTCAGAACTTAGACTGTACCTAGCACATAACAAATAAACCGGTTTAACCTCTTAACAAACAACTAACATTATTATTAAAATACCTGTTAGTCTAGACACATAACATAATAGTTTTGAAAAAAGCTTAACATTTAACAACACTACCTAGCAAAAAGACAAACACACAACCATATTGTTTAAAAATAGAGACAGATATTTATATTTAATACAACACACGAATAACGAAAACAGACAACTAATACTTTATATATTTTCTAAAAAAAGAGATATTTATTTTAACACAATATACAGACGACTATTTATGTATAAAAACGAATAACATACGTTTGATTGAAATAGACTATTAGTCTCTACAAGTTTAGACTTGTCTATCAGAAAGTATTACAAGTTGTAAGTATCACGGAGAATTTTTCAAAACCCAAATATAATTTGATTTCGCACGAGTTTGGTTTGTAGTTCAGAAAGTATTACAAGTGGTGGTGCAATATCGATGACTCATACTATATGTGTACAATGAACAAAGCACTTGCTTAACAATAAGCAAGAAACATAGATAAGGTTTAAACTGTTGGTTATATTTTTTTAGACTTGTTCAAGTGATCAAACAAACATATTTTTTTAGAATATGTTCTTAGCTAACACATATTCACATATATTAAAACGACATGTAAGAATGGGTAGAAAGAGAAACGAAGACACAAAACCGACTTTATAATTTAAAAAATGACATGTAAAATTTAAACACTCTACCAAAAACAAACAAATAAAAAAAATCCCAGAGATATTTATGTTAACACGAATTCCGAAAACAGACACTTTTATATATGCGTTAAATAGGGAAATAACATATATTTAACAAACAAATTAAAAAAAACATACCATGTAAGAGTCAATGTTTGGTTTTCAGAAGGGTGATTTTTCAAAACGATTGTTTCAGAGGTCTGTGTTCGGCGCGGGCTGTTCCATGTATGAGACATGGCTAAAACATTTCTTGGTTATACCAAAAGGTTTGAGACCAAAGAAATCCGCGCGTGTGAATACACAAGCTGTTCCTGGCGAAAACTTCACTTGGGGTTTTGTTAGTCACGTGACGTACTCAGAGCGTTTTTGAAAAGAATCTAATTTAGTATTTCCCTCGTTGTTTAATTAAGATAAATGCTCATGAAAAAATACGTTAGACACAGATGTGGCTGAATATTAATTAGTCTCTGTTCGGAAAATACAATTAAACAAAGCCAATTTCTTTTATAAAAAATCTTAGTACAGAGGTGCATCTGCGATAACTCGAGAGCTAACGCTTTTGTTCCACGCCGAAACCCCCGCTATCAATCATTGTCATTACACGAACTTTAATTACGGCCAGATGGATACGCATAATTTGATCCCGTTCGGAAAAAGATTTTTTACATTCGAACAATGCCAATTTCATTCATAAAGATCCAATGACAGACGTGCGCATGTTGCTAAAAATTAAGTATTCCCTGTTCGGAAAATGACTTTTCACATTGTAACAAAAGAGGACCTTTATAAAATGGAAATAGTACAGATGCAACCAAATATTCAGAACTCGCGCAGCATTGTTCCATGTCTCCACGCATTATCGACATCATCAAAGACAAGAACTTTAATTACGCACATCTGTTCACGCATGTTTGATTTGGTCCCCGTTTTTTTTTTTTACGAGGAAACTTTCGAACAAAATCACCCGTGTGTTACCGGGGCCCGAAAGGGGAGCAAAGAATAGTAACACTGCACCCTACCACGCATGTCGTAAAAAGCGACTAAGGAGGGTATGGGCATGGGGCTGTTTACCCCATCCCGTAAAAAACTTCGCACAGTGGGCTGATCACCTGTTTGCCAACCAATCTGATTACGGAAACAATGATAGATTGTTTGGTCTGTTTTTGTTCCACAAAGATGCCACTAGGCGTGGTGGAAACAGCGATAGATTGATCAATTTGTTGTTGCCCTAAGACGCCACTAGGCGTACTGGCCACAAACTGCTTTGCCGGTTGATGGCTAAGGATGGAAGAAGAAGAAGTTTCGAACAAAATAGAACTTTCAGTTATAACTGTTCATCCCAGTATTTGTCTGTTAGTGTTGTATGTAAAATATATATATTGTTGGGGAATACAACTGTGTGAAAGTGTATAACTTAACACTTTATTAGAACACTCGTTAAAGAAGCAATATGATCTGATTACTAAAAGTGGTAAACAGTCGGGTACTATTTGTTGTGAATGTTAGTCATTGTGTTTACACCAATAGGTGTGTAAGTAACGGGTGGTTCTCATATTGTTTTACACCAAGGGTGTGAATGTTTTAAGGGTGATTCTCACATTGGTGTAAATACAGTGATTCTCACGTTGTTGAATTTTTAAAATGGGGCAGTTGCTCTCACGTTGTTGAAAACACATGGATTCTCACGTTCTTGAATTTTTTTTAGCACGATTCTCACGTTGTTGAAAACACAGTGATTCTCACGTTCTTGAATTTTTTTTCCCACGATTCTCACGTTGTTGAAAACACAGGGGTTCTCACGTTGTGTAGGGTTTTAGATATAAAATAACTGTCTGTAAGTGTAAGTTATCATTGTTAGCTATGGACCCACGCTGGGTGCATCCTTTCACGTCGTTGATTTCAGGGCCAACCGGTAGTGGTAAAACTGTTTTTGTACAGCGTTTCTTACAACATATACGAGATATGGTGACACCTATCCCCGATGAAATTATATGGTATTATGGGGAATGGCAACCCCTATACAATTTGATGCCTGGCGTTCAGTTTATTGAAGGACTGCCCGATATTGAGCAGTGGACAGGTGATAGAAACGTTTGGTAGTTATCGATGATTTGATGAGCGAGACAGATGAGCGAGTAACAAAATTATTCACAAAAGGGAGTCATCATAAAAATGTAAGCGTAATATATATTGTGCAAAATTTATTTGCCAAGAACAAAGAACACAAAACCATTAGCTTGAATTCTCATTATATAGTACTTTTCAAAAACCCACGCGATGGATCTCAGATTGTTAATCTAGCCAAACAGATGTACCCAGGTCGTACTGCCTATGTCCAAGAAAGTTTTAAAGACGCGACGTCAATTTACTAATCGACATTCGTCAAGCAACACCCGACACTCTGCGACTTCGTACCCGCATATTCCCACACGAACAGCAAATTGTCTACGTACCGAAATAACGAGATGGGAGAAAAGGTAAAAAGACATGCTGATATGTTAAAGTTTCTAGGGACGGCCAAACCACCAGTCATCAAGACTGTTATGAAAACAGCGTCACCCGATCTGGTAGGAACACTCTGTGAATGTTGTCACAACGTATTAAAAGGTAACGTTACACTGACACCTCCTCAGAAGAGACTATGCGTCGTTACAAAAACACCCTGCGTGCGCTTACCAAGAAGAAATTGTCGCTCAAAAGACGAAAACAATTTTTACAAACTGGAGGATTCTTAAGTGCTCTCCTTGGACCGATACTAACTGTACTAAGAGGGTTCTTGTAGATGGCTAAGAAAATGATTTTGATGGATCCTCGTTTGTTAGAGACTCAAAAACCTTATAGACCCCCCGATGCTCTGAGAGATAACTTGGGAGAATTGGATACTCAAATGCAACTAGTCTTGGAACGAGAAGATCTGCCGTTAGGTGACAAAGCTAGACTATATCAGCAAACACTGCAGCGTTATTTGACTCGACTAGAATAGTACAGTCACGTACCCCTAGGTCTCTTGGATATTAAGTCTCCACTTAACGAATCGACCTCGAAACCTCCCATCGAACAACCCACTCTACTTAAGGTAGTAGACTACCCACAAAAGATTAAAAAAAATAAAAATCCAACAATTTTCATTTTCATGCTTTAAATCATCGTCAACATGTTCTTGTACTAAAAATAATTCAGAGAAGCTTAGAGATACTCTGATATGATAGGAATCAGTGGTTTTCTACACACACCCCCTTGAGTGATTTGCATAGCAACCAATGTTTATAGTTGGTTACCATGTGAATAATGACCCAAAATGAAGGTGCGTAATTGTAAAACTGCGAAATTATAATTATACTGAGGCAACAGGAAAAAGATATTTATAACTTTTCCAAGGGGAATCACTCAATGATTTCTTATGAATTTTTCAAAAGTGTGTGTCTAGAAAGCTTTGATCGTAAATTTCAACATTTGTTACATGCATTGTGCATTGTTACCCACATCAACTCTATTTATTGCTAGTTTTATACTGATTCTGTATAATAGTAGTTAGCAGAGCTTCTTTTGTTCACAATGGGAAATAAGACAAAGTAAGTTCCTTGGAAATCGGTACACCAACAAACCGTTGCCTGAAAATGAGACACCTATTGTTGATAGTGGCGCTATAAAGCCTCTGTGCTCCTCAGCAAAGAAAATAAACGTTCAAGAAAGTGAAGGACAAACTAAAAATGACAACAGAGGAAATGTGTTTATCCTTATGGATGTAAAACTACTGTTTGGGTTTTTATGCTCTAACTTTAGATGTGACAAATGTTATCAGTACTCACTGACCTGTGAGATCGTCGAAGAGACTCGGGATGGCTTTTGTCATGAAATCAGTATCAAGTGCACAAGCTGTGTCGAATGGAATGCCAATTTCAATACTTCTGATGTTTCATCTCCAGCTACTCACAAACACAAAGAAGTAAATGTGCGAATGGTGGCATTTGTGCGTTCTATTGGGAAAGGCCACAGTGCATTGCAGAATTTTTCAATATACATGAACACAAGTCAACCCATAGCAACGAAAGCATACATGAGAACGCTGCACAAGATCTATTCAGCAAGTAAGGACATTGCAATGGAAAGACCCTGAGAGCACCGAAAATGGATTCATAGACACTGCAGCTGCAGTAGAAGGAGACCTTTATTCAACAGGAGCTCATAAAACTTCATTTTGTGAGTTCTTTTTCTTTTTTTCTTTTTTTTCTCGGAATTGTCTTTTTAACATAATTGGTGATCTTTGAAACAAGATATCTCTGGATCTATACATTCAATTGACATGAAAATTAAAACAGTTGGTTGTCATATAATCTTACAGATTATGACCTAAAATGGATACAATTGAATTCAAAGTTTTAGTTTTATGACCATCATGCATATATAATGAGGCACAAATATCAAACATTCCAGAAATATAAATTTTGAAAATTCATTAAAAATTAACCTTTCTGTCAATCTCTATCATTTTAGTTCATGACCTCACGCTATATATAATGATTCAATTTGCCAAGTTTCAGTCAGATCCTTGTACAAATAACATAGTTATGATGTTTTGAAAAAGGTGTATAATTTATTCACTACGGCGGCCATATTGGATAGCTAATTTGCATAGTTAATGAGGTCATTATGTGGACAAAAATTTTAAGTCCATACTAACACTATACCCATGGTTGTTTGATTCTGAAAGGAAAATTTGAGTTTTTTTACCCTATCAAGGTAGCCTACTACCTTAAAAACGAGGTCGTGGACAAAACCCTTCAGTCCCAACCCGAACAAGTCACACCCACTAATCGAAAAAAGGTGGTTGCCAGTAAATTGCGAGAAACATCGTCGTATTCGCTCAGAAGAAGGAAAAAGACGCCAAAGTGGGAAACATGGCCAAAGAAATGAATAAGATTTTAAAACAACATTACTTCGGCGCCTTACAACGTAGTTCCAAACTTACTCGTGAAAATATTGAAGAGTGGTTAGGTCATCAGGATACCTACACCTTACACAAACCGGTGCGCAGAAAATTTAAACGACGGGTGACCATCTCGGGCGGTATCGACCAACAGTTCCAGGCTGATTTAATTGACTTGCGAGGTTTAAAGAAATTCAACTATGGGTTTTCCTATCTAGTAACGTGTATTGACGTATTTAGTAAATTCGCTTGGGCTGTTCCTCTAAAAAACAAGACTGGGAAAGCTTTAGTAGCAGCGGTAAAAACAATTTTTACCAGTCGCAAACCGATAAATTTTCAAACAGACAAATGCAGTGAGTTCGTCAACAAAACATTCTTAAAGTTTCTTAAAGACGAGGGTGTCCATTTCTTCACTACGGAGAATGAGGATACCAAGGCAGCTATTGTCGAGAGGTTTAATCGAACCCTCAAAGAAAAAACGTGGCGTTACTTTACCAAAACCAACACTCTTCGCTACGTCAACGTGATACAACAACTGGTCCACAACTACAACTATTCGTATCACCGGAGTATTAAGATGGTACCGGCGGAAGTTACCCCGAGCAACCAAGAAGAGGTATGGCATACGTTGTATTCGCCCACTGACGTTATCGGCAGAAAAGTTTATTTTAAAGCTGGTGATCGCGTGCGGATCGCCCAAGCCAGACAAACTTTTTAAAAGGGTTATTCGCCGGCGTGGACAGAAGAACTGTTTACGGTTAGCCGACTAAACCAAACAAGACAGTCACGTACGTCCTTAAAGATGATTCGGGTGAGGAACTGAAAGGTTCTTTTTACCAAGAAGAGCTACAGCGAGTCAGTGACAAGATAGTTTATCGAATCGAGTCCATTTTGGAAGAACGGCGAGGTGTCAGGGGTGTTAAAGAGTATTTAGTCAAATGGTTCGGTTATAACTCGTCATACAACAGCTGGATTTCCACCAAACAACTAGCGAGATATCGAAACTGATGGAGATTGAAGAAGAAGTGAGCACCCCAGTTTTGCGGTCACCCCCTCCCAAGACCACGAGAACCTCGGTCTGGCCTTTTTTGGGAAACTAGTCCCGCGACTAGAGATCGTTTTCATCTGTCAGATGATCGTTATATATGCCGTCATCGGGGTCTCGTTATTCAATCTGAGTCGGAGCAACGCAGAGGGACCAGACGGCAAGTTTTAGATCGATTTAATGAAAAGTTGTCTGGGTTACATGTTACCTAACCCTAAGATAGAATGAGTTTTTACGTGACTTTACCCAGCAACGCCTCGATGAAAATATACCCAAACAATAACGCCGGTCACTTTTTCGTCAAATTGCCACAGACTATAGACTTGACTTTGCGTTACGAGGTCGGTTTGGTTGAGATTCAATTTCCCAAAAGTTGTTTTAACGTGCTAGAGGATGACGTATGGATACATTACTTTCCCAACAAAGAAGATGAGTCTCTACTACTCACGTTACCCGCTGGTCTATACACGTCACCCGACACGCTGATCGACGAGTTGAATCGTTTGCTTTTAGACACGGATGTGGATGAAAAACCCCGAGTTAGATTCCATTTTAACAATAATAAGGCCACCTTGAATCTGTATGATCCGGAGGTTGAAGTTAGAATTAGCGAGACGTTGAAACACATGTTAGGTTTTCCCACCTCGCTCGCCACAGACATTGACCCAATACTACGAGGAGAGACTGAAGTACAAATGGATAGCGACATGAAAAATGTATACGTGTACTGCGATCTCGTAGCGGCGAGACCGGTTGGAGATGCCTCTGTCCCTTTGTTACGGATTGTTCCTATTTTGGATAGAACTACCGGTTTCTTTTTTCAGGATTTACGACAAACCACACTACGTACCCCTGAGCCGTTTTTCGTTTGACGCGGTGGAAATCCTTTTAACTAACGACCAGGGTAAGACTATCCCATTCACTAGCGGAGCTTCGGTGTTGACACTCCACTTCCGAACTCACAGACGGTTTGATTTTGAATAGAAAAAATGGTCAGACACGTACCCATCCGACGAAACCCCAAAATGTATGAGGAGTTTTACTGCAACCAAGCTGGCCACGAGATGCCAGTGTTTATCGGAGGTAGAAGTCAAAAAGGACATGGTTTGGGTAGTTTTTTCGGCGGGCTCGGTCGCATGGTTCTCCCGTGGTTAAAAACTGGAGGCAAAGCTTTACTCAGAGAAGGGCACGGCACCGGTCTACAGGTCGCGAGCGATGCGTTAGCCGACAGAAGTATTGGTGAGTCATTTCGTGAACGAGCCAAGGAATCGGGTCAACGTTTTTTACAGGCAGTCGTTGATCACCTCACCACTAACCAATCGGGTAGCGGTATTAGAAGAAAAAGAAAAACGAGAGCTGCCCCACCCGGCGAGCCGAAACGAATAAAACGCAGTAACCGAGCTCGCCCTTCTCATTCTCACCAGAAGAAGCGACGGTACTCTGATATATTTGAATGATGGCGCTTATTCACCCCAACTCGTGCGAGTGTCTTCACATTGGTCTAGATTTGTTTAGCGTACCACCAACGCAGACAGCCGTAGAAGAGGGACAATTTGTGGAGATATATCCATTGGCTGCCTTAGCCCCTGGAGCCCCGGTGGAATTTGTAATATTGGGAAACGGTGAAGAATATATAGATTTGTTCAATACTTTTCTGCACGTGCGCGCCAAAATCACGTTAGCTAATGGTGGCGCATTACCCGCTGATGCGGAGGTAGCCCCGATCAACTATTACCTGCACAGTTTATTCTCACAAGTCGACGTTTCCTTGAACGACACGCTGATTACACCCAGCGAGAACACCTACCCTTATAGAGCTTACTTGGAAGCCACGTTGAATTATGGGGAGGAAGCCAAACGAGGCCATCTGACAGCGGCTCTGTTTTACAAAGACACCCCAAATTTTATTACGGAAACAATTGGTGACAATAACAACGGGTTAATACTGCGTCGACATGTAGCGGCTGGTTCTCAGGACATTGATATGATGGGTCGTTTACATTCAGATATCTTCGCTCAAGATCGTTACCTGTTAAATGGTGTGACCGTTAAAGTAAAACTCACCCCGTCTAAAGATGCCTTCAACGTGCTGGGACACGATCCCACCGCTGGTTATAAATCTATTATAACTTATGCGGCCTTGGTTGTCCGAAAAGCCAAATTAAACCCCGCCGTCTCTCTAGCCCACGAGAAAGCCTTGGTGCGAGGTAATGCCAAGTACCCTTTGAAACGAGTTGTGCTAAAAACTTTCTCTATTCCTAGAGGGATGGTATCGCAAATGCAAAATAATCTATTTCTCAGTCAAACACCCACACGGATCGTGATTGGCCTAGTCACTTCGACCGCCTTTAACGGGTCATATACGTCTAATCCGTTCAATTTCGCTACCTTTGGTCTGATATATTTGAATGTCAGCGCGGACGGCAGATCAGTCAGTGACAAGCCTTTGTCCATGGATTTTGAGCACAACCAGTACGTGAGAGCCTTCTTCGGGACGAATCTAGCTATGGGACTTGTTGGTAAAGACGCCGGCAACGATCTCGAGTATAGACATTTTAAGAATGGGTACGCCTTATACGCCTTTTACCTCACTCCCAGTCTACTGGACGGTGACCAGTTTGAGATGGCCAATTCGGGTCCTGTCTCAGTAGAACTTAAATTCTCCGAGGTCACACCAGAACCATTACAGGTTCTCGTCTACGCCGAGCAAGACTCGATCTTGGAGATCTCGAAATTGCGCCAAGTTTTGACAGACTACACCACTTAGACGATGAATACAGACGAGATACGGACCATTCTCCTGTCAGATATATTTGTTAAAGGAACTGGGTTCGTTAAAGTTTTAGCTCGTGACCAATTACCTCTACGTATCGATCCGAACCAGACGGCTGCTTTCGTCATCAACACTGACCCTAGCTATCGCCCGGGTGACCACTGGGTCGCTCTATATTATAATGGACTTGGTACTTTTAAATATTTTGATTCTTTCGGCCTACCACCTACACACCCGGACTTGATTAATTTTATTGCCAGAAACTCTACCCGACCTGTTAACTACAACGCCAGACATTTACAAGATGTAGTCACCAACGTTTGTGGGCTCTACGCCATTTATTTAATCTTGGTCAAAGCTCGCGGTGGTACTATGCAACGCGTCCTACTACCCTTTTCGGCTAGACAACACGCCAACGATCGATTAATTTTTCGATTAGTCAGACCCTGGCTAGCGAACCACCAGACGGCTTTTTCGTTCATAGACAAAGAAAGAGATCAATAGACACGTGTGTGTATTTTTTCTGTCGTTTTTTCCCCTCACGACAATACATCCATGAGTCATCCACTTGTCCGCCCGCAACCGCGTCAACTATCGATTAGATTTTTCGACGAATCACGCCCTGGCTAACTCAAATCTAGTCACAGCGTCAACGATCGATTAATATTTCAAAGAATCACGTCTCGGCTAGCACACGCCTCAAGAAACCAGATTGAACTGGTATTCCTGCATATAAACAGACACTTGGAAGACCCAGACATTCATACTTTACTAACGCAGTGGCGTGATAACGACAGATACTTACACCGCATTGAAGATGACTGCTCCCACCAACTGGGTCTACATCAAGAGCTGTGATGAAATGGTTAAACCTTTGGCTAGTGGTCTGAAGGCCGCGTCTGTATGTATTTACCGAGGCCAACCTTTACTACACGGGAGAAGATACTTTGATGAATCCTACCTCAAGTTTCCTACCAAAACCGGCATTACGTTAACTCGCCCTGAGTTTGAACATTTGTTAACTTTACAGAGTGACATCCTCGCCAAATTTGATCGACTACAGGCACCACGCACGGATACCTATCCTACTACTTGTACCAGTAACACATTTGACAACTACATCAACTCCAGCTGTTACCAATCGATTTCCCCAGAACCGAGTTGGTTTCCTAACCCTTGTACAACCACCACAGACAATTACCTGGCCGATATCTCTAATCTACCACTGAAGACGCAGAGACCTACTACCTCCCCCAGTAACACGTTTGACGAATACATGAACTCTACTTGTCCAATATCACCAGATCCGTGTTGGTTTCCTAACCCTTGTACAACCACCACAGACAACCACCTGGCCGATGCCACCAATCTACCACCGAAGAAGCAGAGACCTACTACTACCGCCGCCAGTAACACGTTTGACGAATACATGAACTCTAGTTGTCCAATATCACCAGAACCGAGTTGGTTTCCTAACCCTTGTACAACCACCACAGACAACCACCTGGCCGTTGTCTCTAATTCACCACCGAAGAAGCAGAAGAAACCTACCAAACGGCTGAGACTTGTGCTTTAGCTCGATATTATTTGAAAAAAAAACTATATTAACTAAAATTCCTTTTTGTTACCTATATATATAACTGTTGTCTAAATATATCGTCTAACTGTTCGTATAACTGTTGTAAAATATGTATGTCTAAATATCGTCTAACTGTTGTAAAATAACTGTTGTAAAATATATATGTCTAAATATCGTATAACTGTCGTCTAAATATATTGTATAAATATATCGTCTTCTTTTTGTCTAAATATATCTTCCTATTATCTAAATATATCATCTCAATAAATATCGTCTAACTGTTGTCTAAATATAGCTTCCTATTATCTAAATATATCGTCTTATTGTTATCTAAATATATTATCTAAATATGCCGTCTTCTTGTTATCTAAATATATTATCTAAATATACCGTCTTCTTGTTGTCTAAATATATCTCTATATAAAAAGTCACGCGCCACCACAAAGCGCCACCACATTTTCCTTATATAAAAGTCACGCGCCATCGACTCCTCCATAGCTCCTCCATCAGCTCCTCCATAGCTCCTCCATCGCTCCTCCAGAATACTAACCGCTTTGGGCATTGTATACTACTTTTGGTCCACTTTTCATGTGCCAGTAATTTTAAAAAAGTATTATCATTCAGATTTGATTTGACATAACTGATCAGACTGTCAATAGATCAAAGCATTTTTGTTATAAATTTTCATGTCCTTACTCATTAAATATTTGATGGAGGCCATAACATGTTGGAACTTGTAAAAATGTCATCCAGCCAAAACAATTATATTCCTCTAAAGATTTTCGCATAAACGATATCCTCAGGTAGAATGATGCCACTTTCAAAGTCTGAGATTATCCGGCACAATTCTTTTCCTAGTGCTGTTGTTTCTAGATCACAACTGGTACAAATTTCTCCGCTAGGGCCAAAGATGCAGGATGGTCTTCTGGGTGCAGGTTTGGGTATTTTATCACTGCGCCATATCCAGCATTGGTGGTAGCTTTAAATGCAGATCCATCTGTGTAGACATGGTGTTACGGTCATTTTCGACGGTGACAAAAAAAACACCAACCTAATGTATGTTTGGTTTAATGTAATCAAAGAGAGATAAACGTTTATTATCTTTCGGTGACAAGTTTGACTGGTGATTATCTTCTCCTGTCTTATGTTGTCCTGTCTTAGACATGTCTTAGAGTTGACATGTCTTAATTCTATTTATAAGATCATATACGGTGTATTTTATCACCCGTTTGGTCGGAAACGCCTGGTCTGGGTTTGCCTCGATCTGGTCCATGCTCTTTGGGCATGCGCGGGGTCTTGGCGGAAAAAGCCGGGAGACCGATATTCAGAGATAGTGCGTACGTGTGGCTTAGAACGGATGTCCCGATCCGTAGATTCCTCTCTGCCAAGTTTTCGATAGAGAGTGGAAATTCTGGGAATGGCCGTTTGGCATTCTTCCGTCCCTGAGTGTTTTCACAATACTGCCAGTATTGGCTGTATTGTGTTACTTAAGAGTGTCAGGATTCTTTAAAAAGGTAACCGAAAACGCTATTCGATCTTTTTGTCTCGTTTAGACCTTACAGGTACATTTATCGCTGATGGCGGCATAGTGAGCGAAGCTCACAAGAAGTTATTATACTGCACTCCAGTATGACTTCATATCTACAAGACTAGGTCTAGTTGACCTGTTACACACATAAGCCTAGGAATCATCCTTATGGATCCGCAATGCAGGCGGAGTATGATTTGGCAGAAAATGTATATTTAATCTCAGGAGCCTGTGTAAACTGAGAGTGACCTGATTATCGAGGCCCGCGACCTGCGGCCTGATTTTGTTGTCACCATATCTATTCTTCACCAGAATGAAGTATCTGGCATATGAGGCCAGTCTGAAGTCTTTTTGCTAATTGTAGGACAATGGCATTGACTTTGTTTATATAGATGATATTGCCCGTACTACGCAATATATTTGCTAGGGCTTACCTGACGGGGCTCAGTCAGGGATTAGAGCTATTGCATAAACAGTAAACATTGTTACAAGACATTGTTATATGTCTGGGATGTGATGTTTGAAGCTGACCTTTGTAACTACACATATTATGTACCCGATTGTATACTATTGACTGTTTCGTTCCTCATCATCGTATTATCGTACGTCACAAATAAATATTGTAAACGTCAGCAGCATTCCCTACTTCACTGACTTCTACTTGTGGTTGTGTGAGTTAATGTGAAGACGTCCAAGAGCCTATACGGCCTTCGTGTTATCAGCACTGTTATCTACACACTTACACCATCAACCACATTGTCATACAAGTATTACACGTCTGAATCTGCAGGAATACTGACATTATGTATGTGTCTACTAAACCCTGGCGACACCTCACGCTAGTGACCTAGATTCCTTGCTACTACTTGGTACTGTTCAGGACAACATGACACGCTCAACGTACTGCCCTTCATAACACAGAAAACAGTACGTTACATCAGTACATTTACACTGAGCTACCTTATACTTCTCCAGTCTCCGTGCAATCCAACTTTACTCTACAAACCACCTTTTACACATGGATGATGTCCTGTGGATATGAGTCTATAGTTTCTAAAGCGATGGTTTTCAGTAGTGGTACTAGAGTGTTCTTGTCTGCTGAGGAGTCAGAGAGTTCAGTTTTTACTGTGGGAGTAGCTGCCTGCCAACAAGGTGGTTCATTATTGATAGTTACCATTGGCTTTCTAACTGCTGGTAGGTGGTGTTTGATGCTAGCTTCTTTTGCGTTTTTAAGAAAAGATGTCTTTTGTGTTCTGTGTTTTTGGTGCCACTGCTCTATCATTTTCCTATTCTCCTCCCTTGTGTCCAATCTCAGATACCTTTCGTATGTTTCCACAGATGAGCGTTCTCTTCTTAGGTTTAAAGGTTCAATATTGGTGTTGATTTCGCATGCATCTGTCAGAGTTGTCTTCATGGCACCACTTAAAAACCGTAGAGCGTGATTTTGGACTTTGTCTAGCTTTTGTAGGAGGCTTTTGCTTGCAATTGTTTGGAGGGGGAGCAAGTAGTCAATTAATGAGCGCACATATCCAGTATAGAGTTGGCGTAATGAGTGCTGGTCTGCTCCCCACCCACATGAGGAAAGGTGCTTGATGAGCCTAAGTCTTGTGGATGCTATCTCAATCATCTTGTCTATGTGGGGTCTCATTGTAAGTCTACGGTCAAGCTCGACTCCAAGATATCTCGGGCATTCTTCACATTTTAGTTTATCTCCATTCATCCAGACCTCAATGCTGTTCTCGTTAACTCTCTTGCTTAGACTAAACAGGCCGTACACAGTTTTCTCTACATTGATTTCAAGTTTCCAGAACTGGCAATATACAGCGATGCTTGTCAGGATTTTGTTCATATTTTTGGTGATGGTTTGGAGGTATTTTCCTTTTGTCCAGATGACTAGGTCATCATCAAATAGTGCTTTTGGCAGGTGATGACATCTGGGAGGTCATTTATAAATATAAAAAACAGAGTACAACTTAGTACTGATCCCTGTGGCAGTCCTCCCTCCAGGGTCCTTTGTTTTGATGTTGTTCCACTGAATGTTGTTCGGATTGTTCTGTTGTGGAAGTAACCTTTTAGCCAGTTGTACATTCGCCCTGATATTCCCATTCTTCACATTTTGAAGAAGAGGCCTATCCTCCAGACTCGATTATAGGCTTGTCTAAGATCAATAAATGTTGCTACCACATTTTTTTGGTCTTGGAAGGCATCACCTATCTCTTGGGTGAATCGTATCAACTGATCCATTGTCTGTTTGTTCCTTCTAAAACCTGATTGATTGGTATTTAAGATCGTATTGCTTTCTAGCCACCAATATAGCCTTCGGTTTATCATCCTCTCAGTGATCTTGCCTAGGTTTGATGTCAAGGAGATCGGTCGATAGCTTTTTACATCATTGGATGGTTTGTCCTTCTTAAGGACTGGGATGATATTGGCTTTTCTCCAATCTGTTGGTAACTTGCCTTCTCTCCAGGTCTATGTTAATGAGGTCATGGATGGTGGAGAATTCATAATTTGAGAGATTTGAGATCATGTCATTGTGACAGACGAACTTAGCTGACCCTGATTGACCCTGAAGCGTTGGATGATATAGTACGACCCTTTGTAACGACCCCTTCGTATAGCATCAGTGCCCCTGAATATATTGTAACTTTTCGTCAAACGGGATTTTTTTCACCTTGACTCATTAGCTATGCAACCTGTCCACGTAGATGGTCAACACGTTTGCTGATTAATATGTGGACAGTTTATCTACCGTTTATTCTGGTCATCGCATTGATTTAAGGAGAGATTAAATCACGCCCATGGACATCTCCTGAGCAATCATATGCAGGTATTTTCATTAACTTGGCCAGTGGAGGGCGTTGCCAGCATCAAACGATAGTAGTGATCACGATCAAAGACACTGGGGGAGATCTCAGGAAGAACTGGCGGCATGCTATCAAAGGCAGTAGTGGTCCCTGAAACGAGCGACGCAAGTTTCCAGCCGGTATTTCGCATCTCGGTGTTAAACACGAAACCGATCGCAGTAGGAGCGAACGGGAAAGCCGGCGCAAGCAGCGAGCGAAGATACGAGAGACCAGGGGCGGCTACTCTCTTTAGTCTGGCGGTCCGATCCCCAAAAGTCTTCTGAGATAAAAAAGGTGTCAAATTTCTCATGTCCCCCCAATCTTGCATTCCAGTTGTAGATATACAGACCATGAAGAAATGCATGTTATCACTCGTTGGCCAGAACTTGACAGAAGCACTAGCGATATTGAAATCTTGTTATAGATTTTCCCCTGGATTTTCATATATATTTGCAGTGAATTCTATTCTGTGCAAAACGGTAAAATATAACTGTGTCTAGTGATCAGTGGTCTAGTTCATTCATTCTATTTCACTGGATATTGTGTTAATTTAAATTTATTAAATTAAACCATCTCATTAGTTCCCAGTTGTAAATGTAACGTTATACCTGTTATATTATTTCCAAAAATAATAGAGGCTTAAATGTTAAAGTAACTTTTAAAGTCGCGAAGGAATTTATAATTAATAAATTTAGTTAAGTCCTATATATATATATATATATATATATATATATATATATATATATATATATATATATATATATATATATATATACATATATATATATATATATATATATATATATATATATATATATACCCTTCAAAAGAAGTTAAGGACCAGTAGGTGAAAATGACCCAAAAATAATAAAAATTATAAAAATTATATTTCATAAGCAATTAATCTGACATTGATTTTTCTCGAACAACAAACATTCAACACGTGCTGCGTGGCCACCAGCATACCGTGTGGGTAGTGTTTAGCTCAGCATGCACGCTGAAAAAATGCTGCTGAGACACCAAAATGTGGGTGTTTTTAATGATGTCTGAGCATGAAAAAAATACCTGCTATTCCAAAAATGCGTGATGCATGTGGGAGACTATAGTGTTGGTCTTGAGCTGTACTCACAAAATTGTCTTTATAAGCAACACAAGTACTGCATAACCTTTGCACAACAATATGCCTCAACGACGAAAGCTGAGTGTTGTGGATAAAGGAAGAGCCATTGCGTGGTTGCAGGAAGGTCTTACTGTCCGAAATGTCGCTCAGAGGCTTGCATGAAAATAGTGTTGATTGTCACTGATAAGCTTGTCATGTTATATTTTGAAGTGCTGTGTTTTTATTGTTCATTTTCATTTCACATTGCACCCTTAATAAAAATGGTCCTTAACTTTTTTTGAAGGGTATATATATATATATATATATATATATATATATATATATATATATATATATATATATATATATATATATATATATATATATATATATATATATATATATATATATAGATGTGTGTTTTAACCATTAGAACTCGCGCAGTGTTTTACCTAATACAGAATTAAATACGCGAGGGTATATATAGTCTTAACGGGAAATGCATCGCGCTTTAGAATGTTATTTGATTTTTCGGTACATTACATGTCTTTTTCTTTCATACAGAGTGATCGTAACCTTTGCGATCCCAGCATGAAGAAATCAATAGAGAAATCCTACAGAGTCCTTTTAAGAGTCGGTTCTTAACTTCCAGATATATTGATGGAACATTTTTAAATATAATTCTTGTGGCGGTCCGATGCGACCTAGCTATCAATTACATGAAAGAAAGCACCCCCAAGAACTTTTTTAAATAAATAATCAAATTTAATTACAATCTGTAATATAAACTGGAAGATGAACAGTGCCAGTAGCGATAATTTATTTACGGCTCTACTGTGAGAGAATACATATTTACCTGACTGTGAATGAGCCTAATTTTTCCTCACTGGATTTAAACCATACCGGTCAGTTGCTATCATCACGCCTTGAAGGAATTTTACCCCCAGCAGCGAAATTAAAGAGACCTCATTTTCCCCCCTGTATTGAATTGTGTCAGTGCCATCCCATAGACTTCTTTTCATACAATAAAGCATAAGAACTCTGAGTCTTCAAGTCCGGCGATTAGTGGGAATATTCGCTATCAGCAAACCTCGCTACATCTGGGGCGGGACATCGAAGTACTAGACATTTTCACGTGTCAAGAGTAATTGTTGTTTATATAATTCTATGGATTGTCTGATGCTGCAATCGGTAAGTGTGTGTGTATGTGTGTATGAGTGTGGATCCTCACGCGCGTGCATGAATGACAGGAAATCTAATTGTTTTTGCAAACCATTTGTTAACTTGCCTACCGGGCAATACATTTTCTGTATACCCCGCATTGTTCCTTTAAGTGGGATATTTTGTTAACTCTGTTTAACCCCCTCCTTTTCAATTGCTTAGTAAAGGGAAGAACAATTTAGGATAAGAGGTTTTTTCTACCACCCATACCTAGTATTGTAACCCTTCTTTCAGAGTAATTAACTTCACTGTTAGGTTACATTAACTATGTTCCTGATAACTATCTATCTTTGGACTGTGTTCATCTTTGTCTAATAAGCGGGAAGGGCTTAGTCGATACAAATCTTCTTCACCCCCTATCCATCTTGTTGTTTGCATTTTCTGTACTTATGATAATTTTATGTAACACTTGATATTTGTTTGTGATTTGATTCTTTTTTGGTTAATAAACATTATAAACCTGGTTAGCACTATGTTGGAAATACCCAAAGACAAACATTTCCCCTAATTGTTTAATATAGTTGTATCCACGTGCGTTTGTGTGTTTGAAGCACCAAATCGGTGTGAGCGCAGATGTGTGTCTGGAAAACTGGCAAATAATTGTTTACCAGGAGAGACTGAAGAGTAGATTGAGAGAAACGATTTGTCGTAAATAAGTCTGTCTTTGCTCTCCTCCAGCACTCTGTGAAGCAACTATTTACTCTCTACAATTTCTATCACTGAGCTTTCATCATCATTCTCCACTCTAAACCGGACCACTATTTCTAAGACTCTTTCTCTCTAAATAAATTTACGACAATATTTGGGGGCTCGTCCGGGATCTTGAGCTACATTTGAGGCAATCGCATAGCCGGGATAAAGATATTTTGAGTCTGATTAAGTCTGGGTCTTACTAGATAGAGTGTGAATGATCTGTCTTTGTGAAGTAGGGAAATAAAAATAATTAACTACACCCCTAGACAACGCCTTTTAGTATTTGGGTCGTCCACACAGCATATTTACAGGTTGTTTTCTTTCCACAGCAGTAGAAAGTACGGATAAAAATAATATTTGTTATTTAAATTATTCTCTGGCAGAGAAACATTACATTTTTCTTTATAAGATTTGCTGGGATTGCGTGATTGTTTTACAGTCACTAAAGGTTTTTGAAGTTACTAGAGTTGAGCTTAAGCTAAAGATGCCTTGTTCTGACTTTTTAAAGTCTAGTTAACATCGTCTCTTCTCACAAACTGACTTCAAGGTCGCAGTTTTTGTAGTGGAGAATTAAAATTTCAGAAAAATGTTTTTTTTCCTTTTAATTGTTTTAATATAAATTTTTCTCTACTTTTAGTAAAAGTAAATTTTTTCCAGTGTAACTTACCATTTTAGTGGCATTAGTCGCTTGCGTTTAGAGCCTTAATTGCCAGAAAACAGCAGCGATAAGTTAACAAATTTAAGGTAGGAGGTAACTTAAGTAAATTTTTACTTTGGTTTTTCTCGTAGCAGTTCCGAGTTTCTTCCCCTTCCCGGTTCTTCTTACTAGTTCTCTAGTCATACTACATCTTATTCTTTGACAATGGCAGAGAGAATTAGGATAAGATCCATTTTAAGACAGGAGGCGAAGGACTCAGGATTACAAGGAGAAGCCGCCAACCTGTTTGTAAACAGGGAACTTGAAAGGTATGACGCGGAAGCAGAGAGGAGAAATCACAGGAGAGGGCAGATAGGAAAGAAGCGGAAGAACGCCTATTGGAACAGAAGAAAATTGAGGCAGAGATAGAAGCCCGCAGGGAAAGAGAGAAGGAGAGACAACGCGAAGAGAGAGACAAGGAAAGACAGCATGAATTGGCGCTTAAGGCTTTAGAGAGTCGGGGCGACTCTACTTCGAATAATGGAGAGCCGTCTTCGCCCCAGTCTCAGTCAATGGATCTCCCCAGCACTAAATCTGAACAATTAACGGCGATGTCTTTTGCTTTAGAGCCTTTTCCTAGCCCCAATGAAAAAATTGACAGCTACCTAGAAAAATTCGAGAGGCTCGCAAATCTGGATGTGTTAGAGAGTTCCAGTTGGGCACTTAAACTCTCAACGTCACTGAAAAGTACTGCTTATGACGTGTACACAAAGCTGGGACCGCACCAACATGATTACGACATGCTGAAGAAGGCCTTGCTAGAACGGTTTGAAATGACCGCCCGAAAATTTCTGCAAATGTTCAGAAGCAGCCGGAAAGAGAGCACGGAAACTTTTCCGCAGTTCTCTTCACGTCTCACGGGCTATTTGACAAAATGCATTATCTGACCTACCTCTTACATATGAGGGACTACTTGAACTTGTTCTTGTGGAACAGATAAAGTCAACTTTGTCAAACGAAACCCGTAGATTTTTGGCTGAACAGGGCGCAGTCAGGCTTGAGGACATCCTCAATAAGGCAGAACGCTATACCAATGCAATGGCCGAACTTCCCAGCACTAAACATAAACCCACAGATGAGCCATCTCGAAAACAAAATCTAGAGCAGTCATCCTATTCTTCCAATCCTTCTCAACAGTATAGCCAACGAGATAATAATACCCAAAGACCTCCCCATGAAAAATCGAGATTTTACAAAACCCGATTTCCCCAAAAAAATAATTCTGATCAACCCACTAAGCCTACGTGGCAGCACGGCCACCAAGGTCAAGGAAAAGGGAAGACCCCTACACCAGGAACGTCTGATCAGGGAAAACAGACCGGGCCCAACCGCATCGGATGTTTGCATACAGCCTCGAAAGGTAGAGTCAATGTCAGTGATTCTCAACCTGGAGGGGATAGACCCTCAACGCGAGGAACTGTAATTTTGAATGGTACCTCAACTACTTGTCTCTTTGACACTGGACTAAGCTTTAGTTGTATTGTCGCCAGACACCTAGTCAAACCAGGTCAGGAGACAGAGGAAACCGTCAAACTTAGTGGAGTTTTCAGGAGTGATGCACCCAGGACGCTTCCTATCGCACTGGTAGAGATACACTCTGATTTTGTCAGAGGTGTTATTAAAGCGGCCATAATGGATGATCCGATCTACCCAGTTATCCTGGGATGTAGATATGTGTTCATTGGGAGACCTAAGGAGCCGATTGTGGCAGCGGTAACCACAATAGGGCAAGCCAAGAAGGAGAGGGAGCCTGCGCCAAATTTGTTGCCGAATGAACTGAAGGAGGCGCAACAAAAGGACCCTACTCTGGAGCTCTGCTTTAGAAAACTGCCCATGGCTAAGGACCCAAGACACAACGGAGACATCTTTTCTAAGGATGGCGTATTGTATCGTAGAACGGGCAACCCGGACACGGGGAATAACCAGCTCCTAGTACCGACGCAGTACAGAAGCCAGATCTTAGAAATGGGGCACACTCTTCCCTTTAGCGGACATATGGGACAAAACGCCACTATTCAGCGAATAAAAACCCACTATTGGTGGCCAGGAATGAACTCTGACATTATCAGGTATGTGAAATCCTGCGCCCAGTGCCAACGGATAGCACCCAAGCACTTGACACCCCCAGTACCTATGGGGCAAATGCCAATAGTAGGGACTCCATTTGAACGGGTTGCTGTCGACATTATTGGTCCCCTGGAAAAGACAAAAAGAAGGAACAGGTTCATCCTGACCTTAGTCGACACTTGCCCTATGTGGGCCGAAGCGGTATCGCTACCATGCATAGATTCCAAGCATGTCGCAGAAGCCCTCGTGCAAATTTTTACATGGTTGGGATTCCCTCAACAAGTTTTGACGGACAATGGATCCCAATTCCGTAGCCTGTTAATGGAGTAGATCTTTAAGATCTTGAGGGCCAAACATATCCACACAAGTCCCTACCATCCGGCCGGAAATGGGCTTGTGGAACGTTTTAATGGCAGCCTCACCACCATGTTACGTAAGCTGGGTCAGGAGAAACCGGAAGACTGGGACCTATATATATCGGCTGCCTTATTCGCCTACCGAGAGGTACCCCAAGCGTCTACGGGATTCCCGCCCGCTACACTTTTATTTGGCAGACCTATTAAGGGGCCACTTAAAACCTTACTTCGGTCCCTGACAGACCAAAAGGCTGACGAGACAGTCGTCTCTGCAAGCAAGTATGTATCTGAGCTCAAGGAAAGGCTAAAGCTACGATGGGATCTAGCTACGACCAACCTTACGAAAGCCCGCGCTAAACATGCTAAAAGATACAACAAAGCTGCAAAAGAGAGAGAACTACAACCAGGGAGAAAGTTTTGTTGCTACTTCCAACCGGAAGCAATAAACTTCGCATCGGATGGCAAGGGCCGTTTACCGTCCTTAAAAAGATCTCACGTACTAATTACAAGATCTCCATTAAAGGAAAGGAGAAAGTCTTCCACATAAATCTGCTTAAGAAATATTTGGAAAGACCGGTGCCATCCTCTGAGCATCTCCTGGCTGTCGCCATAGCAACGGAAGACGAGGAAGATGATGATGGTTGCATGGAGTACCCATTGCAACCCACAGAATCCTTTAAAGATGTCAAGTCGGCGACAATCTCTCACCAGAACAACAAACAGAAACCAGGGCTCTACTAAAACAGTACAGTGCAGTCTTAACGGATGTACCTGTTCGAACAAATCTCATCGAATTTGATATGAAATTAACAAACGAGACCCCTGTTCGAACCAGAGTTTACCCCATCCCGTACGCTAAAGCTGATGCACTTCGCGGAGAAATAGACAAGCTGCGTCAGGCAGGAATTATCAGCGAGTCTACATCTCTTTACAGTTCCAGTGTAGTGCTGTTGCAGAAGCCCAATAAGGAAGTTCGGCTGTGTATAGATTACCGGCTGCTAAACGCTGTAACGGAATTCCAGCCCGAACCTCTCCAAACTGTTTCTGAGTTGTTCACCAAGCTCAGCAAAGCAAAGATTTTCTCCAAGATTGACCTCAGTAAAGGTTATTATCAAATACCGGTCAAGGAGGAAATAAAACCTTTGTTAGCTTTCAGCACTAGTGAAGGACATTACACATTTAACGTGATGCCGTTCGGATTGCATAACGCACCAGGAGTGTTCACCAGGATGATGAGGAAGCTTCTAGAACCTTTGCAAAGTCCCCATATCCATAATTTCATGGATGACATATTAATTGCATCGGAAACCTACGAAGAACATATTGCTACGGTTGCTATGCTCCTCAGGAGACTACAGGAAACTGGTCTCACAGCCAGACCTAGCAAATGTCTCATCGGGTTTGAACAGTTAGACTTCCTGGGGCATACTATTTCTCACGGCTGTAGTTGGCCTATTAAGAAGAACGTGGAGAAAATAGTGGCAGCAAAAACTCCCCGAACAAAGAAAGACGTACGTTCCTTCATATCACTATGTGCATACTATCAGAAGTACATCCAGAACTTCAACGGACTGACGGCACCTCTGACTGACCTCACAAAGAAAGGTTGTCCTGATAAGGTCATATGGGATCAAAAGTGCGAACACGCGTACAGCACTTTGAAAGGGCAGTTGTCTGCATACCCCATTTTGAGGTTGCCTGACCTCAAGAAACCTTTTGTACTGCGTGTCGACGCGTCAGGTCAGGGCATCGGGTTAACACTGCTTCAAGCCGAGAACAGTGACCTGAACATGCTATTTCCAGTTGCCTATGGCAGTCGGAAATTAAATAAAGCTGAACGGAACTACAGCGTAGTCGAAAGAGAATGCCTCGCTCTGATTGACGGTATCAGACGCCATCATGAGTTTCTCTATGGGACATCTTTCACGGTGCAAACAGACCACGCTCCGTTAGCCTTTCTTGGTGCCAATAAAGAATTTAACGCAAGGATCATGCGATGGGCCCTTCTTTTAAGCGTTTATTCTTTCAAAGTGGAATACATTCCGGGAAGACAGAATGTCGGGGCAGATTTCCTGAGTAGAAACTGGACTACAGAGGAAGAGGAGGAAGTTGAAGATACCAATCATCCTAAAGCTACAGATCAGGGCAGCTTCATTGTCATAAATCAAACATGAAAAGAGGTTTTATTGTCTCAAAGGAGGGGAGGACTGTGACAGACGAAATTAGCTGACCCTGATTGACCCTGAAGCGTTGGATGATATAGTACCACCCTTTGTAACGACCCCTTCGTATAGCATCAGTGCCCCCGAATATATTGTAACTTTTCGTCAAACGGGATTTTTTTCACCTGGACTCATTAGCTATGCAACCTTTCCATGCAGATGGTCAACACGTTTGCTGATTAATATGTGGACAGTTTATCTACCGTTCATTCTGGTCATCGCATTGATTTCAGGAGAGATTAAATCACGCCCATGGACATCTCCTGAGCAATCATATGCAGGTATTTTCATTAACTTGGCCAGTGGAGGGCGTTGCCAGCATTAAACGATAGTAGTGACCACGATCAAAGACACTGGGGGAGATCTCAGGAAGGACTGGCGGCATGCTATCAAAGGCAGTAGTGGTCCCTGAAACGAGCGACGCAAGTTTCCAGCCGGTATTTCGCATCTCGGTGTTAAACACGAAACCGATCGCAGTAGGAGCGAACGGGAAAGCCGGCGCAAGCAGCGAGGGAAGATACAAGAAACCAGGGGCGGCTTCTCTCTTTAGTCTGGCGGTCAGATCCGCAAAAGTCTTCTGAGATAAAAAAAGGTGTCAAATTTCTCATGTCCCCCCAATCTTGCATTCCAGTTGTAGACATACAGACCATGAAGAAATGCATGTTATCACTCGTTGGCCAGAACTTGACAGAAGCACTAGCGATATTGAAATCTTGTTATAGATTTTCCCCTGGATTTTCATATATATTTGCAGTGAATTCTATTCTGTGCAAAACGGTAAAATATAACTGTGTCTAGTGATCAGTGGTCTAGTTCATTCATTCTATTTCACTGGATATTGTGTTAATTTAAATTTATTAAATTAAACCATTTCAATAGTTCCCAGTTGTAAATGTAATGTTATACCTGTTATATTATTTCCAAAAATAATAGAGGCTTAAATGTTAAAGTAACTTTTAAAGTCGCGAAGGAATTTATAATTAATAAATTTAGTTAAGTCCTATATATATATATATATATATATATATATATATATATATATATATATATATATATATATATATATATATATATATATATATATATATATATATATATATATATATATATATATATATAGATGTGTGTTTTAACCATTATAACTCGCGCAGTGTTTTACCTAATACCTTTTCAGACTCGGTTCTTAACTTCCAGATATATTGATGGAACATTTTTAAATATAATTCTTGTGGCGGTCCGATGCGACCTAGCTATCAATTACATGAAAGAAATTTCCGCCCCCCCCCAAGAACTTTTTAAAAATAAATCATCAAATTTAATTACAATCTGTAATATAAACTGGAAGATGAACAGTGCCAGTAGCGATAATTTATTTACGGCTCTACTGTGAGAGAATACATATTTACCTGACAGTGAATGAGCCTAATTTTTCCTCACTGGATTTAAACCATACCGGTCAGTTGCTATCATCACGCCTTGAAGGAATGCTACCTCCAGCAGCGAAATTAAAGAGACCTCATTTTCCCCCCTGTATTGAATTGTGTCAGTGCCATCCCATAGACTCCTTTTCATACAATAAAACATAAGAACTCTGAGTCTTCAAGTCCGGCGATTAGTGGGAATATTCGCTATCAGCAAATCTCGCTACATCTGGGGCGGGACATCGAAGTACTAGACATTTTAACGTGTCAAGAGTAATTGTTGTTTATATAATTCTATGGATTGTCTGATGCTGCAATCGGTAAGTGTGTGTGTGTGTGTGTGTGTGTGTATGAGTGTGGATCCTCACGCGCGTGCATGAATGACAGGAAATCTAATTGTTTTTGCAAACCATTTGTTAACTTGCCTACCGGGCAATACATTTTCTGTATACCCTGCATTGTTCCTTTAAGTGGGATATTTTGTTAACTCTGTTTAACCCCCTATCTTTCAATTGCTTAGTAAAGGGAAGAACAATTTAGGATAACAGGTTTTTTTCTACCACCCATACCTAGTATTGTAACCATTCTTTCAGAGTAATTAACTTCACTGTTAGGTTACATTACCTATGTACCTGATAACTATCTATCTTTGGACTGGGTTCATCTTTGTCTAATAAGCGGGAAGGGCTTAGTCGATACAAATCTTCTTCACCCCCTATCCATCTTGTTGTTTGCAATTTCTGTACTTATGATAATTTTATGTAACACTTGATATTTGTTTGTGATTTGATTCTTTTTTGGTTAATAAACATTATAAACCTGGTTAGCACTGTGTACGAAATACCCAAAGCCCAACATTTCCCCTAATTGTTTAATAAAGTTGTATCCACGTGCGTTTGTGGGTTTGAAGCACCAAATCGGTGTGAGCGCAGATGTGTGTCTGGGAAACTGGCAAATAATTGTTTGACCAGGAGAGACTGAAGAGTAGATTGAGAGAAACGATTTGTCGTAAATAAGTCTGTCTTTACTCTCCTCCAGCACTCTGTGAAGCAACTATTTACTCTCTACAATTTCTATCACTGAGCTTTCATCATCATTCTCCACTCTAAACCGGACCACTATTTCTAAGACTCTTTCTCTCTAAATAAATTTACGACAGTCATTAGTGAGCCGATCAGGTCCAGCAGCTTTTCCTTTCTTGCATTTTATTAAGGCCATCTTGAGTTCTGAAAGAGTAAAGTTCTTTTCAAAGACCTTACAGCTAGTTATTGGTTGTTTCTCCATCATTTTGGTGAGTAATCTGATATCACGGTCAAGTCTCTTGCGTGGTTGTTTTTTGTTTACGTTGGCAAAGTGCTTATTGAAGGCTTCTGCTTTCGGTGCATCCCTTGCTTGCGGTTCAGTGCTTGTAATGATGAGTTCAGGGATTTCTTTCTTTTAATTCCTGAGAGATTTCTTATGAGGCACCATGCTTTCTTTCCGCCATTCCGCAAGTTTAACTCTCCACATTTCTTAGCCCATGTTTATCTTTTTGTTGTTTTTGCAGTTAGACGGTTATAATTTACTTTGTTGGCGGGGGTTGGCTGTTTCTCAGCTTGCCGTCTTGCTTTTTTCCTCTCATTTACAGTGGCCTCCAGTTCTGTACTCCTGTAAGGTTTAAACTTTCTCCTTCATCCTCGTGGAATGGCTTCTTTTGCAGACTGGAGTAGTGCTGTGGTGATTTTACTATAGACCTTGTCTATGTCCAGCGCCATGTCGATGGCCTCGAATCGTTGTAGTACTTGTCTCCTGAAGAAATGCCAGTCTGTCTTTTTGTAGTTCCATATGGATGATGTTAAGAAATTTCTTTTTATTTCCCTGGTGTTTGTGATCTCAAGGAGGATTGGTCTGTGGTCTCTTCCAATGTCGTCGAGCACTCTAATTGAGCAATGCGGATGGATAACTGCTGTTACTAGGGTGAGATCTGGTCTGCTTTCTGTTCCACTGGCGCGGTGGAGCTGTGTCGGTGGGGTGTGAACATTCTGCATTAGGATGAGTGTGGTAGTGTAAGTGAGTTCTTCTATAGCTATTCTTGTTGGGTTCCTGTCTGTGTAGCCCCACAGAGGTGACTGACCATTCATTTCACCAGCAATGATCATTCTCCTCAAGTCTGTTGTCTGGAAAGGCCTCAGAGCAAGGTGTGTTTTTGGCGGGTTGTAAATGTTAATGATTTTCAGTGGCTTTCCACCACTCCAGACTATCACTTCCTGTAGATCTGTTTCGTCATTGGTTTCAAGAGCAGAAACCTCAGCCTGTGTGTCATTCCGGATAAGTGTTATTAATCCGATATTCTATACACTTGCACTGGTACACTGTATAGCCTGTGATATGGAAGGAGGTGTCTTTTGGTAGCATTACTTCTTGGATAACTGCAACATGGATTTTAAGGTCCAGTAGAAGCTTGGTTAGCTCTAGTTTTTTTGTTTCGGATTCCTGATATGTTGAGTTGGAGGATGCGTAGGGTGTATGTGTTATGTGTATTACTGGAAGTTTACCTTTCCCTGCCATCCCCAGGTACCGAAGAGCAGCGCGGATCTTGATAACCGAGGCGACGCCCGAGCTCTTATAGAGTCTGTTGTCTTTGAGGCATGTGCACGATTTCAGGAGGGGGGGGGTATGGATGCATTTTTCAGTATCCACGAAGGGAGGCAGTCCAGTGTATCAGTATCCCAGGATTGTCACGTCCTGCCAGAAGCATAGCATATATCTCGGTCCGCTAATTCATCATTCTTCAGTCAGCTTTGCCAACCCTTCTGCAGTGATGGTATATCTGGCATTCCCCGTCACCTAGGAGGCCATCACAGAGGGACAAAGGTGAAATGTCCGCTGGCCTGCATCTCTTCGTCATCCATGGGGATTATTGGATAGAAGACGAACAGGGAAGAATGAGGCAAGAAAGCATTTAACCCATGAAGTGGGGGTGGATTGGTACAGACCAGAGCTTGAACCACTCGCCGGTGGGTTCTGCGTCTACATCTATAGGGTTCCTTATATATGTTGTCTCTCTCATAATCCAGTCTATGAACATGAGAAAAATTGCAGAGTAACAGAACGGGGCGGTTCCTCTCGATCTCTGTTTCACTATGGCATTAATCGGTGCATTTGTGCTAGTTTGTATTTTCAAGTATTCTTTCACTACTTTCAGTAAATTGTGTCTTGTCTATTATCTGACACTCCTTGTGGATGATAAACACCTTACCTTTGCAAGGAGTGGCAGAAATAATATTACGAGAGGCATGTTGGTAAAATTCCCTTGTACCAAGCTTGGCAGGGGCAGATTAACACATAAATCACCTCTGCGCAGTGCTTAATCACTGATAAGACACGAGTGCGCTCATCACCAAAGCTGGGAATACGGGGAGACAACTGATGGACAGACACAGATAAGAGATTACTTTCTGATAAAAGTAATTATTGCTACATCCGACACACGTTGTCATTTGAGGTTAACGATATGTTCGCGAATCTGTACGCAAGGCATCGCATGTCTTATTGCCAAATATCGTAATACGTGACCTTTTGCTTTACGCACCTTTTTTCATGTGGAATATTTTGAAAGTACCACACCCTAACCCCGCCTGTTTGAAAATGATTGGGTCGTTTATTAAACTCCATAACAAACAGATGCGTATGAGACATGGAATATAGTCTGACCATTTTGACCATTTTCTCAAGCTATTTCACTTGAGAAATCGCTTGCCAAGACACCAGACATTGCCAGTGTTAGAGTTCAGAATTTTCTTTTATCAGCTTGGACCTTTTACTGGAGAATCTGGACGGACTTACAAAATAGCCGAGGAAATCTCTATCAATATTAACAAGAAAACCAGGACTGCGGAAACTGAAAGCACACGAAGTCAGAGAGGTAACGTATTAAATTAAGAACACACCAGATGCGTGTAAGAAGCCGATTCAAGTCTCTTATATTCATCTGAGCAAAAGGTATGTGAGCCAGGATTGGCGTAAGTTGTCATTTTACATTTCATATTTTATTACTAACATGTGAACTAACATATATATATATATATATATATATATATATATATTTATATATATATATATATATATATACATATATATATATATATATATATATATATATATGGCTTCGGCGTTGTACTGGCGCCCCGGTGTTCATGGTTCAAACCCGGGCGTCGGCGTTTGAAGAAATGTTTACGGCCGGAAATTTGACTGAATAGCCTGAACGGCTCCTGTGATAAACCCTCTGTGGATGGGAAGGAGCGAAGCTCCTGACCGGGTTGGAAGGAAAGTCCTCAGGTTCCCCAGCCTCGCAATGACATGTCATGGGCCGAAGGGCTGAAAGCCCAAGTGCCGCTGGTTATATATATATATATATATATATATATATATATATATATATATATATATATATATATATATATATATATATATATATATATATATATATATAAAACAATGTGAATTTTAATGTGTGAAAATCGCTATTGGATATCCAGTTATTTGAGACTGGCAACCTCAGCGTATAGAATGATGATTCATGAAGCACCACTGCACGGGCTGGTGATTCTTTATTGCTAGTTTCTTAAGGAGTACTAAAAGCAGAAAGTAGTCTCCAGTTCTAAACGGAACAGGGAGGGGAAAATGAAAAGAAGTGATGTACATTCTAATTATAATACTTACAATTTCAAAGCAGTGTAAATGTCCATTTAAACATACTCACTTTAAAATTAATGTAAGTTTTCAAGCTTTAAACCAGTGTAAATGTCTATGTGAAAATATTCATTTTAAAGTTAATGAAAGTTTCAAGCTTTTCAACTCAGTGTAAACATAAATGAAAACATATTCAATTTATATTGTGAACACTTTTCAATCAGTGGAGATGTAAATGTAAACAGACTCTATCTGTATTATTAACCTTTTCATTTAAATGTAATGTAAAGTTAAAGCTATTCTATTTAAATGTAAAGAAAGTTTTATCCCGAGGGATAAAATTGAATTCTCATCGAAGGTAAATTCTGAGTTAATGGGATGGTGGTATGGGAAGATAGGAACTCATAACTATGGGTTGGAAAACGCCATACTCAGAAGAGCGTTTTGTTCTATTCTTTTACCTTAGTTATTGATGGTACCAGCAGAATATACTATCTCTGGAACAAGAAGGGAATAGTGGCCTAAGCTTTAAAACGAAGGACCCACTTGGTAGATTCTCCTTGACATTTCTTGGAAACGAGCAACACCCGACAACCTTGACCAAGACGAGTGTGAGTAGTGTGAAAAGAACCAACCCATAAGAAGGATCAGAACCATCATTGTCAGCTAAGTTCAAATATATGCTGCCACTAAGTTCAAATATATGCTGCCACTTGAACTTCTTATAACATTTCACAATCCATCACGACTGTGATGATAACTTTTCTTGATCCATAAATATTCAAATTATTTTCTACTGTTAAAACTAAAGTGATTACTAAATTTTGTTATTTGTAATTATACAAATTTAACTTTAATTTAATCATTTTAAAGTTATTGCATGTTTGTCTCAGTCAATTTAGCACACAAATTCTAAACAGAGCTTTACTAGAAAAATAGAATTCCACTGAGTAAATCAGGCGTGGGGGCTTGAACGAGCTGAAATAAATAAGTGCTTAATTCGTTCACAAAAGTTTTCGGCAGATTCTAAAATTAACGTGCTCATCAAAGCAGCATTGTTTTCGCTTATCTGAATATCTTGTGAAGACTCCCTTTGTAATGGAAGTGTGATAACGCTGAAAACGCCACCACATTGATAACTCGTGTTTTTGTTGTGATGTTACTGCTTTCATAAGGTTATACTGGACACATAAATGAATGGTCAACTCGTTCCGACACAGTGCTGACATCGAGTGAGAATGTAGATGTAAAGGACGCGAATGTGTGTACAGTTCTGTTAAGTTGACAAGTCACTCACTCAATCATAGTTAGAAGTCAATAAAGGGTAGACTGCTGATGACGTTTCATACATTTAATAATGGACGTACACTTCGACATCACGATTACAGTCATTTGAACAGGTTGGCACAAAAATCATCGTATACTTGAAAAATGGGTGACAATATCAGATGTACATTCGTGTAGTGGTAAATATAATGGAACGATTGTAGGCAAGCACTCAATATTCTGGTTGTTTATTGTCTCATGCTTCAACTGACTAATCGCGTCAGTTGAGGTGGATACATAATCATCAACAATGGTTCACTGTCAGAACCTTCTCCTGGCTAAGCTTCTCAAGCCGTAAATTCATCCAATGTTTATAGCAACAATGTCAAACCACAGTATTGGGTTTTCACAATATATAGATCTCTGTACCATCATCAAATAATAAGACCTTTTCTGTTCTCCGACAATGATCCGCTTACAATGGCAGGAATCCAAAATGGCTCTCCTCCGTGAGCTTCGCTCACCCAGGATGAAAAATTATGAAGCAGCATTAATTCGTAATTCGTACATAAATGTCCTCATTGGGCTTCTATACTTTCTGCTATCAATAAGGCTGGTTACTGGAGTAATCTAGTGCTGCTAGATAACACGTCATCTTCATCTGTAGTCAACAATCCTAGATGTACGATAATACGTCTCTCATCTAGGCTTAGCAAAAAAGTTCAGCAAAAAGATTGTGGTTTTACCTGGCTTTAGGAAAACACACACTAGCGAATAACGCACGCCATTCCTTGGCGTTAATAATCAACATTAGGAGAATCTCTGATACTACAGTCATACAGAGAAACAATCTCCTTCCTAGAATAAATCACAGAGATCAATCTTCCGACTTTCTAATCGACCAGCCCATAGCAGCGACGACATGACAGGCGCTTCTCTGTCGATACTCCAAATCGACGCATGCGCAGAAAAGCCTTTCACCCCAGAGTTCAGCTCACAAAATAGTCCGACATAGAAATACAAAGATACAAAGATATAAGACCGAATCACCTTAAATAGTCAAGGAATAAATATAAATTCGGGCCATAAACATTTTAAGCAAGACCAATCTGTTTCTGGCCGTACCAGACGCAAAAATGACGTAAATCTATTATTCATACGCCAGATTGAGACACAAGAAAAGATAACCCATATAACCGAATACAACATCGACCAATCTGGGTTCTGTCCCTCAGACTGAGTATCATTGATTCTCAAATAAATACTTTTCATCAGACAAATAGTTATACTTTACATTTGTATGCCTACCAACAGTAATCTGTGCGTCACCACACAAAAGAATATGTGCGCAACAGACTACCACACCCCCTGGGGGAAAAAAATGAAATCATTTTTTTTTCATCTGAGAGCAACATACAATAGGCTCATGACGCATGTATAATGCGCAGATGAAGAATATCAGCAATTTATAACGCCAAATTAAGGCAAAGTCGAAGTATAGATCGACCGGTGAGAATATATCTCAACATCTCAGAGAAACTATTTCTCTAAGTAAAAACATTTCCAGGGAGGTGTCACCAACGCATACTACAATACTGGCAATGACACAATGCATACAATAATTTCAATCACAATTTCATATTAAGTACCATAAGTTCATGATTGACAAAAGAAAAATCATCAAACGAGTAGCGGTCAATATACATTAGTGACCCGCATGGTGTTTATACCATCACCATATCATATATTGCAAATGTGTACATATTTTGATATAGAAAAAATAACTGTTGTAAAGCTAGACATATTAGAAAGTCCAAGATTTAACAGTTAGGTGGAATCATGTGGGCATCTAGACAGAATGTCTGCCATCACATTTTCTGAACCACGGATAGCTCGCACCGAGAAATGAAAAGGTTGAAGAGCAATGGCGTATCGAGTTGATCTCGAGCTCTTCAAGTTTTTACTTTGAATAGCCATAAGAGCTTTCTGGTCAGTTTCCACTATGAAATGCGCGCCAAGAAGGAATCTTTGAAGTTTGAGAATTGACCAAACCATCGCCAAAAGTTCACGGTCTAAAACCGAGTAATTCCTATCTGCCGCATTAAGTTTTCGTGAGATATACATTACAGGATGCAGAGTTTCTGAGTACTCTTGCATTAATGCCGCTCCGATCCCAGTGGATGAAGCGTCACTACGAAGAACAAATGTCTTATCTGTAGTAGGTAACATTAAGATAGGTGGAGTTGAAAACAAATTTCTAATCTTATCCAAAGAGGATTGGCATTCCTGAGACCAGTGGACCATATTAGGAGACCCTTTCTTTAGAAACGAAGAAAGAGGTGCCATGATAGAGGATAGATTCTGAATGAATCGTCCATAAAATTGTATAAGACCTAAGAGACTTCTCACTTGCTTTTTAGTCTTAGGAATAGAGATGTTAAGTATTTTACTGGTATTATGGTCCTCTGTCTTTAGGAAACCATGACCGACACGGTGACCTAGGAAAGAAATTTCGCTAAAACCAATACATGCTTTAGAGGGTTTCGCTGTCAACTTATGCTCACGTAAGGTAGACAGTAATTCACTTAATCCCAAATAGTGATCTTCCCAGGTATCACTGAAAAGACAGATGTCTAAGTACGCATTGACATCTGATCGATGAGATAGGATTCGACGCATCATGCGTACGAATGTAGCTGGGACCAATAATGTCCATTGCCATTTTCTGAAACGGCCGAATAGGGATATCTGAAGCCTGAATAGGTGCAGCATGGCGTGGACCTTTGGATTTGACTTCTTGACATACCTTACAAGATCGGCAATAAATCCGTATGTCTTTGTTTACGAAAGGCCAACAGAAAGCCACAAGAACTCTTGACTTAGTACGGGAAAAACCCATATGTCCAGCACACTGAGAGTCATGAGCGTGCTGCAAAACTTTAACTCTCAAATTCTTGGGAACAAGAATCTGAGAATGCATTGACGTAGTAGAGTCTTGGACCATACGCACAAGTACGCCATTTTTCATTGTAATCCAAGATTTTCGATTTGTGTTTTTATTTGGATCACCTTTTGTTGCAAGAGGGAAGAATTTCTTTAGAGTGGGATCATCTTCTTGCTGTTTTATAAATGAGTCACGAGAAATTACCAAGGGATCATTGTTACGTACATTTATTACCTAAGGGGGTAGTCGTCGGTCCTGCCAAATGTACGCACCAGTTTTATGTAGTTATATTGTTTGAGCGTTCGATTGATTCGCGCACTGACGTGCACAAAGCAGTGAGTGTTGCTTTGGACGCACGTGTAACCTAGTTGAGTTAGTTTTGTGACGTCATGTTTTGAAGTGAAAACATGGAGCTGTCTTGGGTCCATGATAGTAATTTTATATTTCGTATTCAATGGCATTTTAAGGAAGCCAGTTATTTCTAGTGATCTGTATTGGTCTTCAGGTCGAAGCCAATATCAGGAATGTCACGTGAGTTATCGTCCCACTTCTTATTTTAATGCTGTATGAAAAGGGCCGCTCTAATACTAGTCTAGCGGGAATTAAGATGTTCCTAGAATGGATCTACAGAGTCGCTTGCCTTTAAGATTTGAATCGTAGACGGAGAATTCTTACGAGCAGAAGAAGTTATATTGTTTATCTTACGCACATGTTTTATATGCCGTACATGCTTCAATGCCAAAGTCGTGGCTTGGATGTAAAGAGAGGTTAGCCGATTCCGAACTCAATAGCTGAATAGATTGTTGTGGGTGTTGATAAGACTTAATCATTTGAAGAATAACTAAGAATGATCAGCAACTTCAAAGTATGACATTTTGTACCTATAACCTATAACTATGATCGTATCGTTTCTTCGTATGTGCCATGTCAATAAACTATATGTCCAGCAATCACTGACTTATGTACTGCCCAGTTTACCATCGAGTGATCAGTTCAAACACTACCTGTTGTAGTCCGTTTTACAGAACAGTTTGTTGACATTTTCGTTCAGTTTGCCATTCGCGTTGTGAAGACCAACACCATTACCATAAACGGCTACAACAGTGATTGGTGCGCCAGCGTGGTTTGAAATTCAGTATTTCAACGGATCTTACTCAAGCAAATTAATCGTTTGAAAATAGAATGTGTACTTTCAAGGCGACATCATCGTCAAGTTGGAACTTGTTGTCAACATGAATCGTAATCAACTGACCGTTACAAGATTCTCAAGGTCATCTATCAACCTTCACTTCGGGTTGTACAGTGACTGACTGCCTTGCTCACCTCTTCGTCAGTACTACGTGCGAGCTAGTTTGATATACGCAGAGCGAAGTATTGCATCCTCTAACGTACATACACGGGGACAAGGCACTTTGATTTTTACCTGCACGCGAGCTAAGTATAACTTGTATCCGTTATACCCTTTATTACTATTAGCTGTGCCTTGATTGATTATGTACACTTATATATTTTCTATGTTATGTGTTATGTTTTGTGTATTTGATCTGACGAACGAGATCCATCTCGAAGTCAATTCGGGCTCTTCGTCAGACGTTCTGTAGGACATTATTTTGCAGACTTCCCGCAGTGGAATGTTCCTACGCGTGAGCGTAGAAGGATTCTAGGTCCACTGTGTCTGGTGGTCTGTGACACCTGTCTGTGTTAGCTGTAGTGTCACGTTTACTTGTTGTTTTTGGTAGATATTTTTACTTGTGCCTTAGTTTTATGATGAATTTTGTATGTGATTATTGTCCGTCTCACCTTTCCTGTCGTTTAGTTTTTTACAAAACCTTTGTTTTTACACTGTGGTGTCTATTGTCTTGTTGGATTTAATCGCAGTTATCATCGTAATTCTTTACGACATTCCATTTTAGTTTCTCATTTTATTTAATTGGATTTCTGCGAACGTCTTCGTTTGGTTTGAATATCTTGTCGTGTCATTATTGTGCTATTGTCTGTCACGTTATTGCTTTCACATCATTTCATGTTATAAAGTACATTATTAATTATTAATATTATTGCCTACAATTTAAATTGATTTTACCGTTCTAGAACAGGAACGAAGAACACTAGTTGTAGTAACACTTTTAAATAGTATTATTACATAATAATATTGAAATGGCTACCTTAGACTATTTCATTAAGCAAGCAAAAGCTCTTCAGATGGCTCCTGATGAAGCTAAAGCATTTGCACTTGCAGAATATAGGAAAGCTCAAGAAATAGAAGCCGAACAGAGAAAGTTAGAAACTTTAAGACTAGAAAAACTTCAATTTGAGGCAGATCAAAAACGGATTGAGGCTGAGGAACAAGAGAAGAAGATGAAATTTGAGGCAGATCAAAAACGGATTGAGGCGGAGGAGAATGAGGAAAAAATGAGATTGGCCGCTGAATTAGAAGAGAAACGATTTCAGCGAGAAGCAGAACAGAAGCAAAAGGAGTCTGAAGAAAGACTTAGAAAAGAAATGGAAGTTAAACACAAGGAAATGGAACAGAAACAAAAAGAAATAGAAGAAAGGAGATTAATAGCTGAACAAAACACAAAACGACTTCAGCTTGAGATGGAAGAGAATGATAGAAAACGACAGCATGAACTGAAATTAGCAGAGTCAGAATATGAGAGACTTAGGTTAACTCAGGAAGCTAATTCTCAGAGAACTTTTGAAAGCCACGCTTCATCCAGACAGGATCATTTTAAGGAAATTCACCTTAAATTACCAAAATTTAATCCCCCGTCTGATGATGTAATATTCTTCCTAGATAGGTTTGAGGCCACTTGTGGGTCTTATAACGTGGATAAAGCTCTATACTGTACATATTTATCCAGATTACTTACAGGAGATGCATTAGCAGTTTATCATACCACCAGCATTGGTGATAAAAATGACTACAATGCTCTTAGAGCAGCACTTCTGCAAAAATTCCAAATGACAGAAAACGAATATCGTTTGAAATTTCACGCATTACTACCTCAATCTGGCAGAAATTTTAGTGATTTTCTGTCACAGATACGACTAACATTAGAAAGATGGATCGAATTATCCAAAATTGAAAAGTCGTATGAAGGTCTCTTTGATTTACTGATGCGCGATAAGGTACTTTCGTCGGTAAACCCTACATTTCTCGCATTTTTACACGAACGGAAACCTTTATCAATGAAAAACTTAGAAGAACATGCAAAAAATTTTTGCACTGCTCACCCAAACATGGATCTAAGTAACGCGCAGATTAAGAGTGAATTGCCTGTTGCTTTTGCAGCACAACAAAACAATTTTTCACGCAATCGTTCTTTTAGTGCTGATAGGTATGTCAATAAGGGAAATCATCATAATTTCACCAATGATAACTTTTACAAAGGGAAGCAATTTCAACAATCTGCTCCATTTAATGTTTCTTGGAACCAAACTCACAGATCGCGAGATTTTGGTAACAATTATTTTAAAAATAATCAAGGACATTCTAATAAACAAAACTGGAGATCAAGGTCTCAGGGTCCGCAAAACAGACAATTTTTTGGAAATAAACCATTTAACCAACATCATAACGATCATTCTACAAATTATCGGACTAATCCAAATTTTAACTCTAGCAGAAATGACAATTATGGCAATTTTAATGACAAAAATCACAATCGATCGCGCCGACGAGATAGATCGTTGAATAATACAGGTAGACATTCTAATGTTGCTTTTAATGATACACAGGCTAACATTGAACAGGGTAAAGTAGCTGAAACTCACAATGCTATGTCTTGTTCTCTAGATTGTTCCCAGGTGAAAGACTGCCCAGAATGCTCGACTCTTTTCCAGCCTAAGGCGATCACGACGCTGCGTTGCGGACATACCTTGCCTAGCCTGCCTGCAGTCTGTACAGCCACTGCTGCGTCAGTACACCAGGGACAGGGCTCTCTTAAGTTTAACAAGGGATTTGTCAATAATATTTCATGCTCTCTCCTATTTGACTCAGGTTGTACAACAATCGGTGTCCGGACTTCGCTGATCGACCCAAGTTGTGCCACGGGCCGGGTTGTCAAATGTGTAACATTTGGTGGCACTATTGAAACATTTCCCACTGCTATTATTGATCTTAACACACCTTTCTTTTCAGGAAAGATCCAAGCATGTCTTCTGCCTAACCCAATCTGTGATGTAATACTTGGTCGCATACATGGTATTAAAGAGTGTACACCACAGCAAATTGCTGAATGTGAAGAGCGACATATTCAAACTGCAAATGCAGTAGTGACTAGAGCGCAAGCTACTAATATGTCGCATGATACACCTATTGAACCTACAGTTCATACCACTTGTGATGATGATGCTCCTATTTCACGGGAGTTGTTTGCAACATTGCAAAAGAATGATAATTCATTAAAAAAATTCTTTCAGTATGTTAACAAAAAGAATACAAGCAACAAACTTGCAAAATCTAGACATGACTTTATACTTAAAAATGGGATTTTGGTTAGAGTCATACGGGAAAAGGATTTATCCTTATGTTCTCAGATTCTTGTCCCATCCTGTATGAGATCTCGTATATTACGACATGCTCATGACTCGCAATGTGCGGGCCATATGGGTTTTTCGCGTACCAAATCCAGAGTGCTTTCGGCATTCTACTGGCCAGGCGTCCATAGAGATGTTACTCTCTATTGTCGGTCCTGTTTGATATGTCAAGAAGTTAAGGTACGGGGTCCATTTCATGCGGCTCCTATTCAAGCTGCGGACATCCCGATTAGACCATTTGATAAAATGGCCATTGACATTATTGGTCCAATGCTCCCATCTGCTAGAGGGCATACGCATATTCTTACGTGCATTGATATGTGCACTCGTTGGCCTGAGGCCATCCCTCTCAAGAACACTTCATCTGCCAGTGTAGCAGAGGCATTGATGTTAATCTTCTCACGCATTGGTTTTCCACGGAAAATTTTGTCGGATCATGGGGTTCAGTTCATTTCTGAATCCATGTCTCAAGTGATGAAGACATTAGGTATAGATAGATCTCTTAGTTCTATTTATCATCCGATGTCAAATGGGTTAATTGAGCGTCTTAATAGGACACTCAAGCAGTTGTTGGGTAAGATGACTCAAGACCATCCCCAAGACTGGGATCGGGTCCTACCCGCTTGTCTCTTTGCGTATCGCGAGGTACAAAATCAAGCAACGGGGTTTTCTCCGTTCCAGCTTGTTTTTGGCATGCAACCACGCGGTCCGATGTCGTTAATCCACGACTTATTGGTGGATGAGAATATTGAAGAGGAAACTCAATCCTCTTATGAGTATGTGATCTCTCTTAGAAAGAAAATCATAGATGCTTGTAGACTAGCTACTGCATCATCCGAACATGCCAAAGAAAAAGCTCGTCTATCTGCAAACAAATATAGACGTCTTCGCCAGCTCATACCTGGTGATGAAGCTTTTGTATTACTCCCTGCGCATAACAATCGTCTTTTAATTACCTGGAGAGGTCCTTTCAGGATCATCTCAAGAATATCCGATGTCGACTACATCGTTGATGTTAATGGCAAACATAAAACCTTCCACATTAACATGTTGAAGGAGTATTACTCACGTCCTGATTATCTACAATCGGTGTTCCAAGCAACTGACGATCCTACACCACCTATTCAACATTATTCTAGTTTGTCAGTCATCCAAGAAGAGGAATCTTCTTTCGATGATGTACAACTACCAATACCAGTTGTACCACTCCATTCCACTGAGAAATGGAATGATGTTACTATCTCATCTACTCTTACTGATGATCAACGTCAGCAAGTCTCTAATATTCTACACACGTATGAGGATGTCCTCACTGACATCCCAGGTCATACGTCAGTCATCCAACATGACATTATTTTGACTGACGATACACCGATTCGAGTTCGCCCATATCCTATTCCTTTACACTTTCGTGATAAGGTTGATAAGGAATTGGATGAGATGCTCCAATTAAATATAATTGAACCATCTTCATCACCATATTCTTCTTCTATGGTAATCATTAGGAAGAAAGACAACAATATACGTCTTTGCGTAGATTACAGGAAGTTAAACAAAGTTACAAAATTCGATGCGGAACCATTACCTCTTTTAGACGACTTATTAGAGAAATTATCTCATGCTACATTCTTTTCGAAATTTGACCTTTCAAAGGGTTATTGGCAAGTGCCACTCACTACGAAAGCAAAGCCATTCACCGCTTTCTCGACGCCACGGGGTCTTTTTCAATATAATTTTATGCCTTTCGGGTTAATGAATGCGCCAGCTACCTTTGTACGCATGATGCGCCGCATATTGTCTCATCGTCCCGATGTCATTACTTATATAGATGACATCTGTCTTTTAAGTGACTCTTGGGATGAACATATTCAGGGTTTAAAATCTTTACTTTCTACCTTACAGGATTATAACTTAACAGCGAAACCTTCAAAGGCTTTTGTCGGTTTTCATGACATCTCATTTCTTGGTCACCGTATAGGTCGCGGTTTAATGTACACAGAAGACAGTAACGTCTCTAAAATTTTAAACATCTCAGCACCTAAGACAAAAAAAACAAGTGAGGTCACTCTTAGGACTAATACAGTTCTATTCTAAATTCATCCCTCATTTGTCTACTATAACTGCACCTCTTTCTTCGTTACTGAAGAAAGGCACACCTAATGTAATAAAGTGGTCGCAGGATCACCAAACGGCGTTAGACTATATAAAACAAATTTTTTCAAATAAGCCTTTTTTAAGGTTGCCTAACAAAGATCTCACCTTTGTTCTTCGCAGTGATGCTTCTTCCTACGCTATCGCGGCAGTTTTGATGCAGGAATACGGAGGCACCTTATTTCCAATTATGTACGTATCCAGAAAGCTTACGACGAGCGAGATGAAATACTCCGTTCTAGACAAAGAGCTTCTCGCTCTTGTCTGGGCAATCACAAAACTGGATCGTTATCTCCTCGGATCACACTTTGTGGTGGAGTCTGACGAGAAAGCTCTTACCGCATTGAATACTGGAAACGTTAGGTCATCAAAGTCAGCGCGTTACGCTATAGCTCTTCAACCGTTCCATTTTGAGATACGAGCTATTCCTGGAGTACAGAATGTATTTTCAGACTGTCTTTCAAGATGCCCTAGTGAACTTGGTGAAACTAAACCACTTTTAGATGGAGAAACGTCCTCACCGAAACATGAATAACTTTGTACATGGTCACTGAGTATACATCTGTGGAGACTATGTGTAGTTCTACAGTATTCGTATAAATATAACTTTCAGAACATACTTACATATGGATTATAACATTATTTCTTGTGAAGTAACGTTTTATTAGAACGAGAACAGTGATATTAAAGTAACATTTTTTTTTCTTAGTATGGAAACATTGGTAAAAAGCAACAAATAGACATTCGTTAGTGTTATGGAACATATTACACTACATATCGTGTTCGTAAACTTATTTCGTGCATGGAACGTTAGGAACATATTCTTGTTGGCTCTAAATAATTCTGAACTAATATTCACAATGACTGAAATTAGAATTACTTAGAATAAATTACTAGTTATTTATTTATGTGTAATTAAGTACTAGAATTAGATTAATTCAATTTAATCAATTTGATTGTTTATAAATCACACATCTACTAACGTTATTAGTGTCTCGCAATACGTGTAGTCACGTATTCCACTACATGAGATTTTATTTTTAGATAACTAGTCAAACTTACTAGTGCTCGATATCAGTAAGTGCGTTGCTTCTTAAAGTGTTTAATTATGCATTGCTTCATTTTTGCATGTTGTATTTTAAAAAATTTTCTGTTCTTTTGATTTTCTTATCATTGCTTATCATCAGTGTTGCTGTTCATTTTCATTTTTGAAATCATATGTTTCAAATTTTGTTGAAAACTTAGTTGAATTTTATTATCATCTTTTTTGTTGATTCTTCATTTTCATTTTTTCAACTTCTTTTTACTTCGAATATTACCACATCGTTCCAAAGTAGGTCGATGGTGGATGTGTGCTTTAATGCATACTGTCATTTAGTTATATTAATTTCAAGTCAATTTTCTTTTCTTAATATGATAATTTTATGCATGTCATAAATCTTGTTGTAGTTTTGACTCACCTCTCTCGAGTAATTAGTTCGAAAAAAATTAATGGGATTAATTTTTTTAAGGGGAGGTAATAAGGGAGCTGTTACGTACATTTATTACCTAAGGGGGTAGTCGTCGGTCCTGCCAAATGTACGCACCAGTTTTATGTAGTTATATTGTTTGAGCGTTCGATTGATTCGCGCACTGACGTGCACAAAGCAGTGAGTGTTGCTTTGGACGCACGTGTAACCTAGTTGAGTTAGTTTTGTGACGTCATGTTTTGAAGTGAAAACATGGAGCTGTCTTGGGTCCATGATAGTAATTTTATATTTCGTATTCAATGGCATTTTAAGGAAGCCAGTTATTTCTAGTGATCTGTATTGGTCTTCAGGTCGAAGCCAATATCAGGAATGTCACGTGAGTTATCGTCCCACTTCTTATTTTAATGCTGTATGAAAAGGGCCGCTCTAATACTAGTCTAGCGGGAATTAAAATGTTCCTAGAATGGATCTACAGAGTCGCTTGCCTTTAAGATTTGAATCGTAGACGGAGAATTCCTACGAGCAGAAGAAGTTATATTGTTTATCTTACGCACATGTTTTATATGCCGTACATGCTTCAATGCCAAAGTCGTGGCTTGGATGTAAAGAGAGGTTAGCCGATTCCGAACTCAATAGCTGAATAGATTGTTGTGGGTGTTGATAAGACTTAATCATTTGAAGAATAACTAAGAATGATCAGCAACTTCAAAGTATGACATTTTGTACCTATAACCTATAACTATGATCGTATCGTTTCTTCGTATGTGCCATGTCAATAAACTATATGTCCAGCAATCACTGACTTATGTACTGCCCAGTTTACCATCGAGTGATCAGTTCAAACACTACCTGTTGTAGTCCGTTTTACAGAACAGTTTGTTGACATTTTCGTTCAGTTTGCCATTCGCGTTGTGAAGACCAACACCATTACCATAAACGGCTACAACAATCATCTTGGTTATGCACTTCAGTATCTTCAGTAGATGAAGTTTGAGGCATATTGAGAGCTTGTGCTCTTGTGACTACTGCATTAGCAGTTTGCATATTTTGTTCTTCCCAAGCAGCAATTTGTTGCGGAGTGCATTCTTTGACTCCGTGAATACGACCAATGATGAGATCAGCGATCGGATTCGGCAGAAGACATGCGTGCACATCTCCCGTAAAGAAATAAGTAGCAATATTGATGATAGCAGTAGAGTACTTCTCTAAGGTGCCGCAAAATGTTACACATTTGACTACCTTGCCGGTGGCATGGGAAGGATGTACAAGTGACTGCCTAACACCAATGGTGGTGCATCCAGAATCAAAAAGAATTGAGACTGGGCTATCATTTACTAGACCTTTATGTAAGACAAGAGATCCTCTTCCATCATGCGCGACTGAAGCAGGAAGAGCAGGAAGAGGGTGACCACAACTTAAAGTAGACACCGTAGTTGGTTCGAATAATGTCTTGCATTGGAAGCATTGAGATGCTCTCCCAAAATCAAAAGCAGAACATGCCATATTATTAGAGTTTTTATTATCATTAGTCTGATTACAGGCTTCATGGGACTCTTGCTGTGCAGAGTTTGCCTGATAATGTGATTTATGTCCTCTGTATTGAGATCTACCTCGATTATAATTATTGTCTCTCCAATTATTATTTTTTCCTTTATTGTAACCCCTATTTGGGTTTGAGTCATAGTTCTCGTGGTTACAATCATTATGTTCATTATAATGAGTATCTCTGTAATTATGGTCTTGTTGTCTCCATGACGGATGACTTGGATAGTTCCTATAATGACTTCCTCTGCGGAAATTCCTATAATTGTGTCAGCTCGTCTCCAGTTCTTCGAAGAAGAACCTTGAAATGATTGATTACCTTGATTTTGATAATTATTCGAGTTACCCTTTTTATCAAACCTGTTTTGTGGTCCTTGAAATTTGTGTGAGTAATTAGGGTTGTATGGTGTTGCTGAAGCAACTGGCATACTTTCCTTAACCTTAGCATTGCTAATAACTACGTCCGGATGTGCAGTGACGTATTGGGTACAATATTGTTCCATTTATTTTAGTGTCTTGGGTTTACGTTCATGTAGGAATTCAAGGAATGGTTTATTTACACTTGACATAATCTTGTCTCTGAGCAACAAGTCCATAAGGGTTTCATAAGTCTTTTCTGTTTTGGACAGCTCAATCCAACGATTAAATGTAAGACGTGTCCTTGCAATGAATTCTGAGAATTCTACCCCTGTTTCAGGTACCATTCTCTTAAACAAAAGACGGTAACCTTCCTCTGTCAATTGATATTTTTTTTAATAAGGCTGCTCTGATAACATCATAATTATCCTGGTCAGCCTCTTCTACCAAGCTTAAACTAGTCAGAGTGTCACCTTTCAGTATCTCTGATAACTGATTAGCATATTGTGATCTATCCACATTATGATTTCGACAAGAACGTTCAAACCTATCTAGCCACACTGTTATATCGTCACTGGATGGATTAAATGCTGGTAGCTTGACCTTATAAATAAAAGGTTTACCATTACCACCAGATGACTGATTAACATTACTCATATTTGTCAATTTCAATTTTTCTAACTCAAATGCTAAAAGATTTTCCTCATGTTCCCTTTTTGTTTTTCTCTCCTCGGCCTCGGCTTCTCTTCTTTTATTTTCAGCATCAGCTTCTCTTTGCAATCTTTTTTCTTCTTTTTTCCATTTCCATCTGGAATCTCCTTTCCTCCACCTGCATCTGCAATTTCTTTTGTTCAGCATCAAATTCCGTTTTTTTTTCTCCTCAACTTTCAGTTTATCAATTTCCAATTTTTGTTTTTTCTCTTCAGCCTCAGCTTTTTGTGCTTTATCATATTGACTGATAGCAAACTCCTCCAACTTATCACCAGTCTTGCCTAGGGATTTCCCTAGCTCAATAAAGTAATCTAAAGTCGACATAATGTCTAACAATATGTGACTAGTTACCTGAAAAAGCCAATGAAATTTATTCCCCCGTGAATGAGAGCAAGTTTTAATAAACTTGAATAACCAGCTCCCTTTATCCCAATCTCTGTGGGAGACAAGCCTTTAATAAGGTCTTGTATACTCACTTGTATAATAATAATAATAACAGTAATGAACTATCAGTTTATTCTATACCACAAGTGCACTACATATAGTGCATGATCAAATACACCTTATAGCATATGTCAACCAACAACATAAACAAAGGACAATCAAGAAAGACAACATGGAAACATTCGCAGAAATCAAATAAGTTAAACAGGAAAACTGAAGAAAATAATCACAGAACCTGTGATGACAACCGCGAGGAAATAAACAACACAAATGACGTCACAGCGTATAAATATACAGTTGTATAGAACTAAATGACAGGAAAGATGAGACTTACAAATACAAACAAATCAAAACAAAACTAAAGAACAGAAAAAATATTACAAAAACAACGTAGAAAACACAACACGTCGTCACAGCTAACAAAAATAGCAACAAATTGTCGCTAGCAAATTTTCAATTAAGAAAATTCGCGCCTATAGAACACTAATATAAGCCCTCTATGACGTGGGAAATCTTATATTAGACACCTTACCCAACCGCCCACAGACATATACACAACACTAATATGCAACATGTAAACACTTAAACATAAATATATATATTTCATATAATGTAATGGAATGTGTTGCATAGAAGGCTCAGATGTTGTTCTAAAACAATAATACTGCCACTTTAATACATTAATACTTCTGGCCTAAACTATTACAATGTTCAATATAGAGCAGAACACCAGAAGATCCACCGTTGAAATATAAGCACTTCTCGCTAACACAGTTAATACTTGCTAATACCCTGCTGTGCAATGATGTCTGTTCTAACACAAATGTCAACAAGCGCTGACTTAGTTACTGCCTCTGCTTTGACAGGTCAGGTCACGTAACAAAACTGCTGACTAGCTGACATTGACTGTAGACTTGTAATGCTGGTGTTCATGTGTGTTGTATGCGTCCGCAGGAAACGATCTGGTATCAGTAGCTGACTTCTGGCAATGTCCACTGTGCAGGTTAGACCCAGAAATCTGGCCTACCACATTGATAACGCTGAAAACGCCACCACATTGATAAGGCGTGTTTTTGTTGTGATGTTACTGCTTTCATAAGGTTATACTGGACACATAAATGAATGGTCAACTCGTTCCGACACAGTGCTGACATCGAGTGAGAATGTAGATGTAAAGGACGCGAATGTGTGTACAGTTCTGTTGAGTTGACAAGTCACTCACTCAATCATAGTTAGAAGTAAATAAAGGGTAGACTGCTGATGACGTTTCATACATTTAATAATGGACGTACACTTCGACATCACGATTACAGTCATTTGAACAGGTTGGCACGAAAATCATCGTATACTTGAAAAATGGGTGACAATATCAGATGTACATTCATGTAGTGGTAAATATAATGGAACGATAGTAGGCAAGCACTCAATATTCTGGTTGTCTATCGTCTCATGCTTCAACTGACTAATCGCGTCAGTTGAGGTGGATACATAATCATCAACAATGGTTCACTGTCAGAACCTTCCCCTGGCTAAGTTTCTCAAGCCGTAAATTCATCCAATGTTTATAGCAACAATGTCAAACCACAGTATTGGGTTTTCACAATCAGATAATAAGACCTTTTCTGTTCTCCGACAATGATCCGCTTACAATGGCGGGAATCCAAAATGGCTCTCCTCCGTGAGCTTCGCTCACCAAGGATGAAAAATTATGAAGCAGCATTAATTCGTAATTCGTACATAAATGTCCTCATTGGGCTTCTATACTTTCTGCTATCAATAAGGCTGGTTACTGGAGTAATCTAGTGCTGCTAGATAACACGTCATCTTCATCTGTAGTCAACAATCCTAGATGTACGATAATACGTCTCTCATCTAGGCTTAGCAAAAAAGTTCAGCAAAAAGATTGTGGTTTTACCTGGCTTTAGGAAAACACACACTAGCGAATAACGCACGCCATTCCTTGGCGTTAATAATCAACATTAGGAGAATCTCTGATACTACAGTCATACAGAGAAAAAATCTCCTTCCTAGAATAAATCACAGAGATCAATCTTCCGACTTTCTAATCGACTAGCTCATAGCAACGACGACATGACAGCCGCTTCTCTGTCGATACTCCAAATCGACGCATGCGCAGAAAAGCCTTTCACCCCAGAGTTCAGCTCACAAAAATAGTCCGACATAGAAATACAAAGATACAAAGATATAATCCCGAATCACCTTAAATAGTCAAGGAATAAATATAAATTCGGGCCATAAACATTTTAAGCAAGACCAATCTGTTTCTGGCCATACCAGACGCAAAAATGACGTAAATCTATTATTCATACGCCAGATTGAGACACAAGAAAAGATAACCCATATAACCGAATACAACATCGACCAATCTGGGTTCTGTCCCTCAGACGGAGAATCATTGATTCTCAAATAAATACTTTTCATCAGACAAATAGTTATACTTTACATTTGTATGCCTACCAACAGTAATCTGTGCGTCACCACACAAAAGAATATGTGCGCAACAAAGTGTCATTACCCTTGTTTCCTACATTTCTGCCAAGAGTAATCTTGTGTGAAGGTAGATACCTTTGAAGCCCATATTAGATACTCTCGAGTTTTGGCCTCTGTTTGACCACTACTGCAAAGCAGGAGAGGCAATACCGTCACAAGCAGACATCGCTGTCTGACCCCACTGTGTACTGTGAAAGGTTCTGATAGTTTTCCGTTGTGTACTACTTTGTATGAGGCCTCCCGGTATAAATCTTGGATGATTTTAATGAATTTCACTGGGAATTCATAATGTCTCAGGATTTTCCACATTACAGTACGGAATATACTGTCGAAATCTTTTTTGAAGTCCACAAAATTTATATACAAGGGGGTCTGCTATTCATTTGATTGTTCTATGATGATTCTGAGTGTTGTTATCTGTTCTGTACATGATCTTCCTGCACGAAATCCTTCTTGTTCTTCTCAATTTGTCATCCACCGCCTTCTTAATACAAACTTGATGAATTTTTTTTTTCTGCCACTGACATCACACATTCTCATCTGAAGACTATGCTGATGCCAGAATAATTCTTGGTATAGATTTATTCCGCTTTGTTTTGCTGAAAAAGAACATTTAATCTATCAAATTCTTGTACAATATGCATAGCAAACACAAAGCGCAGGTAGTTTTTGTGGTCTGACAAAATTTCCTTAAAAAACTGAGCTTAGCAGAAGGGAAATAAACCTTCAGCTCATCCCAGTTCATCAATTTAAAAAACATAACCTTTTCTCGTAACAGCCACCTAGTAGATAATGGTTTTTCACATGTGAGAGGAGCAGCTAGAGCAGGTTCAGACTATGTGGCTGTGTTCATAACGCAAAACTATTTTTTTACGATTGTCGTCTCAACTCGCCATGGTGAAACCAGTGAGGTATTTTTAACAATTAAAATCAGATGGTAGTGTGGAAAGTTCTTGTTGCATGCACAAAGCCAGTGAGTGGCAAACACTTTTCAGTTGCACTCAGAGAGGAGACATCTTTCAATCTAGATCACACTGAGTTATTACAACCAACCATGGTTTACGCATTAATTTAATAAAGAAAACTTATGAGGACATCACAATTATGATGAGGGACCTAAATGCTAAAATAGGAACAGACATCACCGGCTTTGAAGAAATCATGGGAAAGTAAATATTAGATACGACGAACGAGAATTGGGAACTATTAACTAACTTCTGTGCTTCAAATCAACTCGCTATAGGAGGTTGCATATTTCTACGCCAAAATATACATAATGCAACATGAGTATCACCAGACCACAGAACTGAGAATCAGATTGATCACATTTGCATAAATAAGAAGTTTAGGTCATCATTGCATGACGTAAAAGTATATAGAGGAGCTGATGTGGTATCAGATCACCATCTTTTTACTTACTTACTTAGTCGTTCCTCTTCTACCGTGAGGTGTAGAGGTTTGGAAGAGAGAGCGCCAGACTATCCAATCGGCTGTCTTCCTCCTGGCCTGGTTCCACTCTAGTCCTCGGTCCTTCAAAGATTGTCTAATGTTGTCCTCCCAGCGGACTCTGTCTGGGTCGTCCTGGGGGTCTGGATCCCTGGCTCCCCGCCTCCCATGCCTGTCGTGGCAGCCGGTCTTCTCCCATTCTGCAGACACGGCCAAACCATCCCAGCCGGGACTGTTCTACCTGGGTCCGCAGGGAGTGGGATCTAAGGCCCTGACGTATCGTCTGGTTGCGTACCATGTCTCTTCTTGTTACTTCAACCACCTTCCTCAGATACCTCATTTCTGAGGTTTGGATCTGGCTTTTGTGGGTTGTAGTCATTGCCCATGACTCGCATCCATATGTCAAGACTGGAACATAGGTGGAGCGGAATACAGCCATCTTCTTTTTCTTACCAACCTCTCTCTTGCTGAGGAATCATCGATTTATGGCCTGAAAAAGTCTCCCAGCTGCTGCTTTTCGAGTGGCCAACTCTTCTTTGATGCCTCCCTTTCGGTCAATAATAGCTTCGAGGTATTTAAAGTGGTCTACCTGCTCCAGGACCTGTTCTCCCAGCTTAATCTGATGTCTTCTTTCTTCTCGTGATATCACCATGGATTTTGTTTTAGAGCTGCTTATGACCATCCCTCTCTTCTCCAGCTCTTCCTTCCAGACTTGCAGGTTGAATTGGAGATGTGCCTCTGATTTAGCAATCAGGGCAACATCACCAGCAAATGCCAGCTCCGAAATACAGACCTGTCTCATCTTCCAGTACCCCACTGAATACTTTCTTGTTCTCTCCTTACATGCCTAAATGACATCGTCCATGGGGAGTATGAAAAGGTAAGGTGACAGGATATCACCTTGTCTTACACCAGTGGTGGTCCTGAACTCTTCTGACTTATGGTTTGCTGTCCTCACATAATTACTGCAAGACTTGTAGAAGCTCTGTATAGCATGAATCAGAGGTGCTGGAATGTTCTTCCTTGCCAAACAATCCCAAAGTTTGCTCCAGGGGACCCTGTCAAACGCCTTTTCCAGATCTATGAAACAAAGATGGATCTCACTCTTATACTCAAGGGCCTTTTCACTCAGCTGTCTGAGTGTGAAGATTAGGTCTTGAGTACTTCGGTTCGCTTGGAATCCGCACTGGACCTCATCCAGTTGTTGCTCAGCTAGGCGTCGGAGTCTCTGCTCTAGGATTCTAGAGTAGATTTTACCAGGGACACTGAGAAGGGATATGCCTCTATGGTTTCCACACTGTCGATTGTCACACTTTTTGAAAATTGGGGTTATGATGGCAATCTCCCAATCCTTTGGTATGGTCTTGTTGTACCACGCTGCCTGTAGAACCCTTAAGAGTAATAGGTCGCCTGATGCTCCCATGTACTTAACCATTTCTGGTGTTATACCATCATGCCCTGCTGCTTTGCCCATCTTGATTTTCTCCAGTGCTGCCTTCAGTTCTTCCATCTTTATGTCATCTTCACCATCATTGGTTTTCTCTTCTGTGCTAGTGGTTATCATTTCTGATGCTTCATCATGCTCACCATCCAGGAGTTCTGAGAAATATTCTTTCCATCTTTCCATTACTTCCTTCGAGGCAGTAAGCAATTTGCCTTGCTTGTCCTTTATATATTTGAGAGGGCATTGTTTTTCCTTTCTCGTGTTCTTTAGGGTCTTATAGAACAATTTCTGGTTTTCTTATGCATCTTTTTCTAGCTTTTCTCCAAATTCTTCCCAGGACTTCTGTTTTGCTGCTAGCACGTTGTTCTTTGCTTCTGTTCTGAGTGTCACATATTCTCTATATTTTTCCATCTGTCCTGTTGTGTTTTTAGCTCCTAAGTATTGTTTCCATGCCATTTTCTTCTCTCTTATTTTCTCCTTGACTTCCTCTGTCCACCAAGGTGTCATCTTTCTCTTGTTTCCAAGTCGGATTTCACCGCATGCTTCTGCTGCAGCTGTCTTTATGATATCCTTGAATTTATTCCAGAGGGTTTCCAAGTCATCGTGTCGTTCTTCTGTGTTGCTCACCGCTGCAGCAATAAGCCCCTGGTATCTGGTCTTAATTTCTGGCTCTATCGGCTTGTAGGTCCTAATGCTCATTTCTCCCGCTCGTTTACTTGGTTTCTTGCGTGATGTTGGGCAGTTCCTAGGCTGAGCAACTCTTTCAGTTGTTCTTTTGATTGTTAGCAGGTAGTGATCACTTCCAATCTCTGGCCCCCACCAGACTCTAGCATCCAGGACATATTTGAATGAGCTTCTCCTAACAATGGCATAGTCGATCACTGACTCTTCTCATTCTTGGTTGGTTCACATCTAATGTATGCATGTATGCGCTTATGGGGGAAATTTGTGTTTGTGATGATCAGATTCTGCTCACTGCAGAATCTAAGGAGTCGCTTTCCATTGTCATTGAGAGTATCTTCTCCATATCTTCCGATAACTCCACCCCATCTAGCATGGTCATTTCCAACTCTGGCATTAAAATCTCCGAGCATGATAACTTCATCTAGGCAGTCATCCACTGTCCTTTGAAGCAGCTCGAAGAATTCCTCCTTGACCTCTGCTCTCTCATCCTCATTTGGCCCATACACTATGACCAGGTTGACTATGGTTTCTCCTTCTTTTAGTTTTACAACCATAATGCGCTCCGAGGCAAAGTTCCATCCCTTGATACTATCTTTTTGGTTTTTGGCCACAATGCAACCCACGCCCCCTTTAGCTCTTTCAGATGTGGGTACACCACTGTATAACAGCGTGTTGCCATCGAGATCCATGACTCCTTGTCCCTTTTTCTTTGTTTCGGTAATAGCCAGGATTTCTAATTTTGCATTCCTCATCACTTCCATCAGCTCCTCTTTCCCATTTATGCTTCTTGTGTTCCAAGTTCCATTAGTCGTAGTCCGTAGTCCGTTCCAGTTCGTCGCCTTTAGAATCAGTCCGGTTTTCTCTCTTATATTGCTCGTAATCATAGTTTAAAGCAAACAGGTGATTGGCCTGTTGTGCCTTTGCATGGTGGAGGGGCTGCCTCCTTACGGCCTCCATGCAGGCCGCCCTCCTCCTTTTTCATCCGGGCTTGGGACCGGCATAGGCGGAGTTATCACCATCTTCTGTTAGTCAAAACTAAATTAAAACTCAAGAAGAAATTTGCAGCAACACATAGCTATAGACAACGATATAATGTGGGATATAATGTGGGCAAAATCTGGGAAAGAGAGGAAATACCAGAAGGAAATTTATCTGGTCAAGTTGTATAGAACGGGAGATTTACAAAAGTGCACAAATTATAGAGGAATAATGTTACTATTAGTGCCGGTAAAGGATTAAACAGAATCGTCCTTGAGAGATTATAAAAGTCCATAGACAAGCAACTGAGAGATGAACAAGCAGGTTTTCGTCGACAAAACAGATTCATTGCAGACCAGATAGCCACACTGAGAATAATAGTGGAACAAAGCCTGGAATGGAATTCACCGCTATACATCGGATTTGTGGACTATGAAAAGGCATTTGAGGGTGTTGATAGAGAATCGCTTTGAAAATTGATGAGGCATTATGGAGTTCTCAAGAAGACCACTAACTCAATAAAGAAGACTTATGAAGGCATGACGGGCAGAGTTCTTCATCAAGGACAATTTACAGAACCTTTTGGGATTAGAACAGGAGTGCGACAGGAATGCCTTTTGTCACCATTGTTTTTCTTACTAGTGTCACGTAGACATTTATGATCTATAAATTGCCTTTATCCTCTTCTTCTTCTTTCACCCGTATCCTCTATTTTATTATCATTTTATCCTTTTTCCTGTGTTTTTCGCATTCGTACGTTTGCGACATTATACATTACTATTTTCCCATTCTAACTTTCGCCGTGTTTAGTTTCTCATTTAGAAACGCACTAGTGAGGTTATTACGTAGATGCCAGGCTCGGGAGGTTATTGCGTTGTGGACGTAAACTGTGAATATTCGTTTTTGCCAGACTTATAGGCGAGATATCGTCTGCATTTTTCACCTGTCACAGCGTTTCTCGCACTTGCCATGAGCGCTCACGGTCCGATAGCTGGACGGAGGTGTGAATCGCGCCAGACGCATTCGCTCAGAGCAGACAGTGTCTGGGATATTCCACCTGACACGTAGTTTCTCGGTTATCTTTCTCAGCGAAAAGTGTGATCTGCCACTCACTCCTTGCTCAGTAATGAGGATAGGAGGTGTTATAGACGCACTGATGGCAGTTACGGCATGCATCTATGTAAATGAGGTGTTAAGAGAAGGGGAGGCTATTGCGTAGTTTATGGAAATAGTGGACATCTTTGTCTGGTGTTTTCATATATACTGGAGGGAGTTAGATTTTATTTTCATTCAGTCCTCTAAATTCGCAGTAGACAGGTTGCTCGAAATAGAATAAGCTGTATAGCGAAGTTTCTCAGTTTGTTTCGACAATTTGTCGAACTTCTCTACTTCAATAAATATTCAGCGTATGATTCTAAAGTTGTGCGACTACCTGTAGTTCTGTTGGAGGTAAAAATAGATATAGCTAGTATTTTGTGAGTGTTAACGTGTTAAATCGCTTATTTCATTTTGCTAGTTAGATTTGTGCAGGGAGTTAAATTATTAAGTCTGTTATATTCTCTAGTCGACGAGTTACAGTGGAAAGTGGAATAAATTATAATTTCTAGCTTAAAATCATGTAGCCATAATGGATTTAATTTAACTGCTAATATACAGTCGATATATTTTAAAACTAACTTATTAAATGACTGCTACATCTTGAGTATTGACGGAATGCGTAGGTATTCCTAATTCAGGATGTTTGATTGTTATATATAACTTATTTCACGGGAAGTTTTAAATGATAAGTCAAGCTTTACGCTTGCAGTTTAAAAATGTAAGTTATATTGAGTACATAATATGTAAAATGTTTCATATGTGTTTTTCTTTATTCAGTGAATACTGTGGTACCCAAACTTTGCCAGCGTTCTAGTACGTGAACATTATCTGTGAAGAACTTAAGCACTTTCATTACATGAACTGTAACAGTTAAATGAAGTAAAAGGCCTATCGCGCCAGATTTAATTCTTCCAGAATAACACTTAAGTACAGTTCAGCCCGCTGTGGCAAGCAAAATATAAGTAACATTCCGACAGAGTTTTGACTAGTAGTGTTGTGACCAAATATAGTCATATACTGAGATAAGGCACCCGACCTGACATTCCTCATTTCTAGAAACCTACGCTAGTGACACTGTGCTCTGCTAACTTTCGTGCCTGGACACATTTTATGTGACTTAAACAGACATCCGAAAAATAAGAACACCCAAGGAATCGTTCCCTGAGACAGAGAATTCAGTACGTCTTTTTGGAACTGGGGATTTCTTGGTCAAGACTGCATTTACGGGTCTGTGTGAAGGTCCTAGAAATTATTATGTTCCCAGAGGCAGCGATCAAAGCTGTAAGTATAAATGTGCGCACGTGGCCACGGCTGAATGAATAGAGTGAACGCAGGTCTGAGTGTTATTTTACCGTTGTATTTTGGCCCCTATTCGCTGTCATAACTTTCTTCATGCTAGTTTTTTTTTGCTAACAATATTTTCCCTTAAACTAGATTATAGTATCAGGTCTGTTCATACCTTAAACGGGGGAAACTCTTAGACTCAATCATATGTATCTGGGACTCTTTGTGCTATCATCTTTCTCCTAACGGGACTGTGGGCTATCCATCGAGGGAAGATCCTAACTGTGGGCCTATCAGTTTTTGTAGCATTCCTTGATTAGTTTATGATTTGTGTATATGCCTTTTTGATGAAATTTTACATGTTTGTGACGTAAGTTTACTATGATAAATAAACTTAACAATAAATTAATCAGCGTGTTGGTCAGCTCGTTCTAGAATATTTATATAATCATTTGTTATAGTTTCCCACGTCGGTGTGTCTACCTGTCGTCACTTGTATGTGCGTGCACGTGAGTGGTTAGAGATATATTAATATATATACGTGTTTAGACTGTCTGACTCCTCGAAAGCTGTCGTAGAAGATAGGTGAGAGAGAGAGAAGATTTCTCGATCTCAGGGACAGCCTCTACCACAATTCTACCACCTCACTCGTGGAAATCTATTGCTATTACTACTTCTCACTGTGACTATCACTCACTCTAATCTATTCAGAAGTGACCAACCCAAGTCTTAATTCTCCTATCAAAAATCTACGACAACTAGCAATAGATTGGGTTATGAAAACATCGACATCACACAACGGAAATGGAATTCAGTGGAATCTGACTAAACAGCTTGATGATCTGGGCTTTGCAAATGATTTGGCTCTTCTGTCACATAACCATAATCAGATCCAAGACATAATAAAAATACTTGATGAGATGTCAGTGGGTCTGAAAACACACAGGGAAAAGACAAAGATAATGAGAATAAATGCAGGAAATGATAACAAGGTCGAACTTCAAGAAACAACACTACAAGGATGCAGATTTGTACACATATCTTGGCAGAAATATAGACAAAGTTGGAGGAACAGACAATGATATCAAAATAAGAATACAAAAGGCAAGATGAGCTTTTATTGCACTAGAAAATATATGGAGAACAAGAGAAATCAAGTCCAACACGAAAAGAAAAATCTTCAACTCAAATGTCAAGTCAGTATTTTTGTATGACTCCGAAACATGGAGAACAACAAAAACAACAACCAAAAGGCTACATACTTTCATAAACGAGTGCTTGCGAAGAAAAGAAGGATTGAAATGGTGACAAGAGCCAAACAAGTGCAGGCGGAACAAGAGCTGAGAAGAAGACGCTGGCGATGGATAGGACACACACTGAGGAAACCTGTTGATAGCATTACAAGGCAGTCCTTGTTCTGGAATCCTCAGGAAAAGAGACTCAGAGGTAGACCCAAAAAAAAAACGCACGAAGAAAAGAACTAGAAACAGAAATTAAAATGATAAGGAAAACATGGAAGACCGTGAGCGGATGGCACGTGACAGGAGGACTTGGCATGTGTTTGTTGAAGGCCTATGCTCCTTGGGGAGCTAAAGGGTACTGATTGATGAAGACATGACATGCAGAGTTCTTCATGAAGGACAACTTACAGAACCGTTTGGGGTAAGAATGGGAGTGCGACAGGGATGCTTCTTGTCTCCATTTCTGTTCTTACTTGCAATA
>JAMPIV010019617.1:85000-135053 GCA_024509875.1 Oreohelix idahoensis | reverse complement strand
TATCGCACACAGCAAACGCGCCCCACGTAATTCATGCAGTCTCTCACCCACCACCCCTAAACATACAAGCGCGCGCACAAATTCACATCTGACGTTACCGATCACGTAGCTAGTGTTGCAACAACTATTAAAAGCACACAAGCTCAGATTTCCAACATCAACCTAATTAACCTTGATACCAACCCCCGGGAGACCTTCCTATGTATTTTGATCTGGGACCGGGGGATGATAGTTCCCCGCATGCTTCAAATTTGAGGTCAGCTTCGGGACGCGATAGGAAGGAGAGGGGTTAAACATACATTTCAGTGGAGGAGTGTTAAAACTATTTATGAATTTTCTCACACCTAAAAAAAACACTGCGACCTCCGCCTGACCTTAATCTCAAACTGTTTTAACTTGCAATGCACTGAAGCATATGGTGTATTCAGTGATCTAGATATAAAGGTACAGGCTGTCCTGTCCCATAGCAGAAACTGCTGTAGGGAAGTGCAGTGTTACAGACTTAAACATATTAAGTCTAGTCTTGTTATGAGGTTCTCTTCCTCGCTACCTTTTTACTCCCCTAACTCAAGAGCAATGTCAAGTACCCGTTTACAGTTGGGTAGACTGAAACTTGACGCTAGCAAGTTTCAGTCCCAGAACTCGTAACTGTGCCGCGAGAGGAGAGCTCTCCAACGGCTTTTAGTGATCTAGTAAATCGCTGAGGCAACATTCTAAAACAAAAACAAATTTCCAAATGGGACCTTGTTACGTACATTTATTACCTAAGGGGGTAGTCTTCGGTCCTGCCAAATGTACGCACCAGTTTTATGTAGTTATATTGTTTGAGCGTTCGATTGATTCACGCACTGACGTGCACAAAGCAGTGAGTGTTGCTTTGGAACGCACGGGTAACCTAGTTGAGTAGTTGGTGACGTCAGGTTTTCGAAGTGGCAACATGGCACTTGCTTGTGTCCATGATTGTAATTTTATATTGTGTATTTCAATGGCATGTTGAAGGAAGCCATTTATTCTAGTGATCTGTATTGGTCTTCAGGTCGAAGCCAATAGCAGTTATGTCACGTAAGTTATCGCCCCACTTCGTATTTTAATGCATTATGAAAAGGCCGCTCTACTGCTAGTCTAGCGGGAATTTGTTATTCCTAGAATGGATCTACAGAGTCGCTTGCCTTTAAGATTTTAATCACTTGAAGAATTCCTACGAGTGGAAGAAGTTATATTGATTACCTTATGCACATGTTTTAAATGCCGTACATGCTTCAATGCCAAAGTCGTGGCAGGGATGTAAAGAGAGGTTAGCCGATTCCGAACTCAATAGCTGAATAGATTGTTGTGGGTGTTGATAAGACTTAATCACTTGAAGAATAACTAAGAATGATCAGCAACTTCAAAGTATGACATTTTGTACCTATAACCTATAACTATGATCGTATCGTTTCTTCGTATGTGCCATGTCAATAAACTATATGTCCAGCAATCACTGACTTATGTACTGCCCAGTTTACCATCGAGTGATCAGTTCAAACACTACCTGTTGTAGTCCGTTTTACAGAACAGTTTGTTGACATTTTCGTTCAGTTTGCCATTCGCGTTGTGAAGACCAACACCATTACCATAAACGGCTACAACAGTGATTGGTGCGCCAGCGTGGTTTGAAATTCAGTATTTCAACGGATCTTACTCAAGCAAATTAATCGTTTGAAAATAGAATGTGTACTTTCAAGGCGACATCATCGTCAAGTTGGAACTTGTTGTCAACATGAATCGTAATCAACTGACCGTTACAAGATTCTCAAGGTCATCTATCAACCTTCACTTCGGGTTGTACAGTGACTGACTGCCTTGCTCACCTCTTCGTCAGTACTACGTGCGAGCTAGTTTGATATACGCAGAGCGAAGTATTGCATCCTCTAACGTACATACACGGGGACAAGTGATGCTTCTTCCTACGCTATCGCGGCAGTTTTAATGCAGGAATACGGAGGCACCTTATTTCCTATTATGTACGTATCCAGAAAGCTTACGACGAGCGAGATGAAGTATTCCGTTCTGGACAAAGAGCTCCTTGCTCTTGTCTGGTCGATCACAAAACTGGATCGTTATCTCCTCGGATCACACTTTGTGGTGGAATCCGACCAGAAAGCTCTTACAGCACTGAACACAGGGAACGTTAAGTCATCAAAGTCAGCGCGTTATGCTATAGCTCTACAACCGTTCCATTTTGAGATACGAGCTATTCCTGGAGTACAGAATGTGTTTGCAGACTGTCTTTCAAGATGCCCTAGTGAACTTGGTGAAACTAAACCACTTTTAGATGGAGAAACGTCCTCACCGAAACATGAATAACTTTGTACAGTGTCATTGATTGTACATCTGTGGATACTATATGTAGTTCTACAGTATTCGTATAAATATAACCTTCAGAATATAGTTACTCCTGGATTATAACATGACTTTTCTTGTGAAGTAACTTTTTGTTAGAACGGGAACAGTGATATTAAAGTAACATTTTTTTTAGTATGGAAACATTGGAAAAAAGCAACAAATAGACATTCGTTAGTGTTATGGAACATATTACACTACATATCGTGTTCGTAAACTTATTTCGTGCATGGAACATTAGGAACATATTCTTGTTGACTCTAAATAGTTCTGAACGAATATTCACAATGACTGAAATTAGAATTACTTAGAATAAATTACTAGTTATTTATTTATGTGTAATTAAGTACTAGAATTAGATTAATTCAATTTAATCAATTTGATTGTTTATAAATCACACATCTACTAACGTTATTAGTGTCTCGCAATACGTGTAGTCACGTATACCACTACATGATATTTCACTTTTAGATAACTAGTCAAACTTACTAGTGCTAGATAACAGTAGGTGCGTTGCTTCTTAAAGTGTTTAATTTTGCATTGCTTCATTTTTGCACATTGTATTTCAAAATTTTCTGTTTCACTGATTCTTTTATCATTGATTATCATCAGTGTTGCTGTTCATTTTCATTTTTTGAAATCATATGTTTCGATTTTCTTTTGAAAAACAGTTGAATTTTATTATCATCTTTTTTGTTGATTTTTCATTTTTCATTTTTCATTTTCAACTTCTTTTTACTTCGAATATTACCACATCGTTCCAAAGTAGGTCGATGGTGGATGTGTGCTTTAATGCATACTATCATTTAGTTATATTGATTTATTTTAAATTTTCTCTTCTTAATATGATAATTTTATGCATGTCATAAATCTTGTTGTAGTTTTGACTCACCTCTCTCGAGTAATTAGTTCGAAAAAAATTAATGGGATTAATTTTTTTAAGGGGAGGTAATAAGGGAGCTGTTACGTACATTTATTACCTAAGGGGGTAGTCTTCGGTCCTGCCAAATGTACGCACCAGTTTTATGTAGTTATATTGTTTGAGCGTTCGATTGATTCACGCACTGACGTGCACAAAGCAGTGAGTGTTGCTTTGGAACGCACGGGTAACCTAGTTGAGTAGTTGGTGACGTCAGGTTTTCGAAGTGGCAACATGGCACTTGCTTGTGTCCATGATTGTAATTTTATATTGTGTATTTCAATGGCATGTTGAAGGAAGCCATTTATTCTAGTGATCTGTATTGGTCTTCAGGTCGAAGCCAATAGCAGTTATGTCACGTAAGTTATCGCCCCACTTCGTATTTTAATGCATTATGAAAAGGCCGCTCTACTGCTAGTCTAGCGGGAATTTGTTATTCCTAGAATGGATCTACAGAGTCGCTTGCCTTTAAGATTTTAATCACTTGAAGAATTCCTACGAGTGGAAGAAGTTATATTGATTACCTTATGCACATGTTTTAAATGCCGTACATACTTCAATGCCAAAGTCGTGGCAGGGATGTAAAGAGAGGTTAGCCGATTCCGAACTCAATAGCTGAATAGATTGTTGTGGGTGTTGATAAGACTTAATCACTTGAAGAATAACTAAGAATGATCAGCAACTTCAAAGTATGACATTTTGTACCTATAACCTATAACTATGATCGTATCGTTTCTTCGTATGTGCCATGTCAATAAACTATATGTCCAGCAATCACTGACTTATGTACTGCCCAGTTTACCATCGAGTGATCAGTTCAAACACTACCTGTTGTAGTCCGTTTTACAGAACAGTTTGTTGACATTTTCGTTCAGTTTGCCATTCGCGTTGTGAAGACCAACACCATTACCATAAACGGCTACAACAGACCTCCGATTTACTAAATCAAACAGCATAGAACTAACTGATAAAACAAAACACAGTGGCGTTTACACAAAATCAACAAATACATCTGAAGACCCAGGATCTCGGCGACCGTAGTTAACAAAAACAAGTATTGAAAAAAAAAAGTTACCAAAATATAGAACAGTGTCGTTTGCTTTGCCAACAAAGTGAACGAAGTAACAGGTGACTGACTACCCGCAAGGGTTGAACAAAAGCTTTGCTGTTTTCTACATTTATTTCCCTTCTGTTTTCTAACTTTATTTTCCTCCGGCCTCATTCCTTCTGTTTTCTAGATTTATTTACCTCCTACTTCCCCTCACAACCCATTCACCTCCAAAGAAAAGATAACGAACTACCCAAAGCTTTCGGTAGCGAATGGGATAAAGAACTGGAAATTGGGAGATTTAGGGATGAATTTAACACCAACACGTCATTGCAAACACACATTTTCCGTCACGTTGCTAGAAGTAACATCTTTGTTTGGTGTTTGCACAACGGTTCTCATGTTTTCAACTATGATGGGCGCATGTATTATTTATAAGCCGACGTATTGTTACATTCCTCTCAGAAGACACTGTTACGTGTGGTGGTTATCTTCTTGTAGTATTAGTTGATCAAAAAATAAAATCATAAAAATGTACATGCATCGTACTGACATACACGAATGGAGAAGGGTATGATCGTACAGGACATCAATGGCGGAAGAACTCAAGTCGTCAGGTGGAGGGTCCACAATATATCTTCTACATTTATTTCATATTAGGAACAGCAACATCATAGGCATGGCATATATATTGTACATACATCATAGTAGAATCCTTCATCAGTCTCGTCTCAATCATACAGTTCTGGCCGCTGTACTAGAGGTGCATACCACCCAAGTAATGTAGACCAGACAACGTGAATGAAAAATATACTGGAATAATTTCTTCAGTAATATATGGAACTTCTCGCTAAGTTCTGAATCATCTTAGATAATATAGTGGCGGCCTTCGAAGATTAATATATATGCCACTTAGAGCTCTTCCTCCGCAATACTAGGAGCTTGAATAAAATACGTCTTACCATGAAGACCACAAGTAACGAAAAGCCAAGAATATTAGCCGTTAGCATAAATTAGTGCAAAACGCGTTACGTCATCAACAACTGGTGACGTATTAAATATGCAGCGTTCAATATAAGTTAAAACCCGTGCAAACACATGATTTACCACATAGAGACATATTACCGCAAAATAAATGGTGATAGCCTTTGTGTGGCCATGATACAAAATACATTAATATTCTTTCTTTAACAGACGCAGCTACAAACTTCATGTCAAGGAGTTAATCCTTAAGGCCCAAGAAGATTTATATATCATTGTCATCACACTGCCGGTCCCCAAGGAGCACAGGTTTTCAACAAGAACACACAACGTCCTCCTGTCACGTGCTATCTGAACAAAAGCTTTGCTGTTTTCTACATTTATTTCCCTTTCTTTTTCTAACTTTATTTTCCTCCTGCCTCTTTCCCTCTGTTTTCTAGATTTATTTACCTCCTACTTCCCCTCACACCCCATTCACCTCCAAAGAAAAGATAACGAACTACCCAAAGTTTTCCTCATCATTTTTACTTCTGTCTCCAGTTCTCTTCTCCATGTTTTCTTGGGTCTGCATCTACTTCTCTTAGCATGGGTAATTGTCATTTCCGCTGCTACCTGTGCAGTTTTCCCTTGTTCACACAGAGTGCGAACATTTCAGGTGCCAATCCTGGAGATTTTCCCAGACGAAAAAAGGTTAATCGGCAACCAAGACTCCTTTCGGCTTTCTATGGGTTGCTTCATGCGCCTCCTTTCCAGAGGACCTTCTTCTGTCTTGGGCGGCTGAGTTGATTTATATTCTGTGTTTGACTTGTCCATGTTTGTTGAAGTTTCTTGGTAAAAAGTTTTAAGAAATGGTTAAGTACATGGGAGCATCAGGTGACCTATTACTCTTAAGTGTCCTACATGCAGCATGTTGCAACAAGACCATACCAAAGGATTGGGAGATTGCCATCATAACACCAATTTTCAAAAAAGGTGACAATTGACAATGTGGAAACCACAGAGGCATATCCCTTCTCAGTGTCCCTGGTAAAATCTACTCTAGATACCTAGAGCAGAGACTCCGACGCCTAGCTGAGCCACAATTGGATGAGATCCAGTGCGGATTCCGAGCAAACCGAAGTACTCAAGACCTAATCTTCACACTCAGACAGCTGAGTGAAAAGGCCCTTGAGTATAAGAGTGAGATCCATCTTTGTTTCATAGATCTGGAAAAGGCGTTTGACAGGGTCCCCTGCAGCAAACTTTGGGACTGTTTGGCAAGGAAAGACATTCCAGCACCTCTGATTCATGCTATACAGAGCTTCTACAAGTCTTGCAGAAATTATGCAAGGACAGCAAACCATAAGTCAGAAGAGTTCAGGACCACCACTGGTGTAAGACAAGGTGATATCCTGTCACTTTATCTTTTCATACTCCTCATGGACGATGTTATCAAGGCATGTAAGGAGAGAACAAGAAAGTATTCAGTGGGGTACTGGAAGATGAGACAGGTATGTATTTCAGAGCTGGCATTTACTGATGATGTTGCCTTGATTGCTAAATCAGAGGCACATCTCCAATCCAACCTGCAAGTCTGGAAGGAAGAGCTGGAGAAGAGAGGGATGGTCATAAGCAGCTCTAAAACAAAATCCATAGTGATATCACGAGAAGAAAGAAGACATCAGATTAAGCTGGGAGAACAGGTCCTGTAGCAGGTCGACCACTTTACATATCTCTGAGCTATTATAGACCGAAAGGGAGGCATCAAAGAAGAGTTGGCCACTCGAAAAGCAGCAGCTGGGAGACTTTTTCAGGCCATAAATCGAGGATTCCTCAGCAAGAGAGAGGTTGGTAAGAAAAAAACGAAGATGGCTGTATACCGCTCCACCTATGTCCCAGTCTTGACATATGGATGCGAGTCATGGGCAATGAGTACTACCCACAAAAGCCAGATCCAAACCTCAGAAATGAGGTATCTGAGGAAGGTGGTTGAAGTAACAAGAAGAGACATGGTCCGCAACCAGACGATACGTCAAGGCCTAATATCCCACCCCCTGCAGACCCAAGTAGAACAGTCCCAACTAAGATGGTTTGGCCATGTCTGCAGAATGGGAGAAGATCGGCTACCACGACAAGCATGGGAAACAAAGAGCCAGGGATCCAGAACCCCAGGACGACCTAGAGTCCGCTGGGAGGACAACATTAGACAATCTTTGAAGGACCGAGGACTAGAATGGAACCAGGCCAGGAGGAAGACAGCCGATAGGGTAGTCTGGCGCTCTCGCTTCCAAACCTCTACACCTCACGGTAGAAGGGGAACGACTAAGTAAGTAAGTTTTTTACGGCATGGGGTAACCAGCCCCATGCCCAACCCTCCTTGTCGCTTTTTACGACATACATGGTAGTGTACAGTGTTACTATTCTTTGCTCCCCTTTCGGGTCCCGGTAACACACGGGTGATTCATGGGGATTCCAACAAAAAAGACTGCCTAGTAATGCTATGAACGGGTTACCTCGATGTGTGCTCAATCCATCGGCAGCATATTCTTCTCATATCTTCTTCCATTGGTACTTGTCTTGTTCTTGGGCCCAGTTCCACATTGGTGACCTTGTCATACCATTTTAATCGTTCTATTCTACGCAGTCACCCATTTATGAAAGTCTCTAAATTATTGTTTTCATTGCCCTCCATGTCTGAAAGTCATACACAAGGACTGACTTGACATTTGAGTTGATGATTCTTACTTTTGTGTTGTATTTGACGGCCGGGACAGAAACCAGACAGACCACATTACGATCAATGGTAGATGGAGGCATTCATTACAAGATGTAAATGTAAGAAGAGGTGCAGATGTGGTAAGCGATCACCACTTAGTAGTAGCAAGACTGAAAGTGAAACTCAGAACTGCTGGGCCAATTGTAACTAAACAGAAAAGGTATGACATCATAAAATTGACAGACATCCTGACAAGAAAAGCTTTTGCGGTTGATAAAAAGAGATGCTATCAAATTGCCAAGAAACAGGAAAACACAGCGACTAATGATGTTGACCAGAAATTCAACACCATTTCAACGATATATAAGGAAAGCAGCAAATCATGCTTGGGATTCCAAGAGAGGAAGAGAAAACGATTCGATAACACCAGAAACATTAAATACCATAGCGATGAGAAAAGAAATGAAAAGAAAGAAAAGAGAAGCAAAGTTCCCCAGGTTAAAGGAAATATATAGCGAACAGTACGGTCAGCTGGACAAAGAAGTAAAACGTCAAACCCGAGCCAACAAGAGGAAATTCCTAGACGATCTTGCAAGACAGGCAGAAGAGGCAGCACTGAGAAATGAACAAAACAGTTTTTAAAATAACTAAAACCGTCAGCGGAAAACGGGGTGCACACAATCTAACGTTAGTAAGAAATAGGCAAAAAATATCATCACCACAGCACAGGACAGGAAACAAGATAAGAGAAACACTGAATAAGGAACCACCAGAAACGCAGTTGAATGTTCTTGAGACTGAAAACGATTTAGACGTAAATACAGATATTTCACAAAGGTAAGAAACCATCACAGCTATCAAAAGGTTAAAGAATGGAAAAGCTACTGGAAATGATAATTTAAATGCTGAGTTATTTAAAACAGACCCTAAACTAGCAGCCGAACTATTAGAACCACTATTTCCACAAGTCTGGAAAACAGAGACAACACCAATGGAGTGGAATAAAGGAATAATTGTCAAATAGCACAAGTAGGGCGACCTTGCAGACTGCAACAACTGGAGAGGAATTACTCTCCTCTCAGTTCCCAGTAAAATGCTAGGCAGGATAATTATCCAAGAATTTCAAAAGCAGTAGACAATAAACTGAGAAAAGAAAAGCGGGAGTAAGAAAGAACAGAAAGTGCAGATCATATATTCACCCTCAGGAACATTATAGAGCAGTGCTCAGAATGGCAGAGACAGCTAGCTATACATTAATTTTGTTGATTTTGAAAAGGCTTTTGACAGCATACACAGGGACAGCCTATGGAAAATACTGAGAACTTATGGAATTCCCAGCCGCATTGCTTCCAAAATTAAAAGGCTCTATGCTAACTTTACATGTAGTGTTGGGCAGAGCAATCTAACTTTTGAGATGAAGACAGGAGTACGACAGGGATGCCCCTTATCAGCAACTTTATTTTTGACAGTCATATACTGGGTGCTGTGTCAGACAACAGAGGGCAGTCCAAGAAGAATAAGATGGACAACGTTGTCTACACTGGAAGATCTGGAATATGCAGATGACATTGCACTGCTAGCACATTCACATCGATACATCCAAGAAAAAACAGATACACTGAATAAGTATAGCCAGCAGGTGGGTCTGAACAGCAATCTAAAAAAGACAGAGGTCATGACACTCAATGTGGGCAATCCTGAGCCCATTACAAAAAGGAACCAGAAGCTAGACTAGACAGACACATTTACATACATAGGATGCATAGTAACACCAGACGGTGTGTGACGTTGGTTTTAAAGAGAGAGTGAGTGAAGGTGTGTGAATGAAAGAGTGACAGAAGAAAGAAATAGGCGCTATTCTATTAAGAATGCCTGCTGTCCGATGACACACGAAAGAAGCTTCTCTCCCTTTATCAGGGCAGTTCACTCTTGTGAACGTGAAAATGGATGTTATAGAATATTAAAACTTGCCTCTAAGTGAATCTGCAATACAGATTACTGGAAAGTAGGAGACCGAATAACATAATATATCTTATTAGACTTAGTATCAAAAGTTTACATTCAACATAAGTGTGACACAAATAAAATAAAACAGACTCGATGTTTTGAATTTCTACAAATATAAAATAGAATTTCCAAAAGAGATCATATAAACCCAATCAACATTTTGGTATCTTTACAAATACAATAGAATTTTTACTTGGATCATAATATTGTTGGTTCATAAAAAGGTTGTCTTCATTTGGATACAGATGTATCTAAGCTTCTCAATGCTAGTATTGTATACTCAGCTTTATAATGTGTATGTGTTTCAGCCTGTCTCTAAGGTTAGCCACGGGTTTTGGTTTGCTGAATGATTTCTAACTCAGTGGGTTGCCTCGACTGTTGTCTGTCCTCTTGCTCGTATGGACACTAGTGAAGACTCGGACTGTTTACACCATCAAGTCCGTACCAAGGTCAACAATCGATGTTTTCTCTGGATGGCGTGCTCTGGTCTCTCACAGCTCCAATGGTCCTCTATTTTGCATGCTAGCTGTTAAGTATAAAGGTTGTGACCTCTAGTCTAAGTTGATCAGGTGTTAGCAGTTGCCAGCAAGGGAAGGCAACAGCCGGTTACTGTTGTTTAGCCACTGCTAAAGTCATCTTTGGAGCCGCGCTGGTGTAATTTCTACGGCGTTGTACTGGCGACCAGGTTTTCATGGTTCAAACCCGGGCGTCAGCGTTTGAAGGAATGTTTACGACCGGAAATTTGACTGAATAACCTGAACGACTCCTGCACATAAATTCCGTGTGGATGGGAAGGAGCGAAGCCGGGTTGGAAGGAAAGTCCACTGACCCCCCCCCTCTCCCCCCCCCCCCGCCCCCCCCCCCCCCCCGCCTTGCAATGACATGTCATTGGGCCAAAAGAGCTGGAAAGCTCGAGTGCCGCTGGTTAGAGTAAAAAAAAAGAAGTCATCTTCACAAAGAGTTACTTTCTTTTACCAGGCTTTATTGGGGAATGTTAGTACCCACAGTATTAGGATATATATTCTTAACACGACGCGCCAAAAACTGCCATGCATCACGTGGGTCATCCTGTCAGGAACAAGGCGTTCTGACATAAATAATTCTGGACTTGCTGTGGCCCATTCAAAAGGAAATGCACACCGGTGCATGGCAAGAATTGCATTCTTTCTCAAGAAAGGGAGAGAAAGAGAGAGAGAGAGGAATGGAGGGAACAAGCAAAGACATCAACAACAGAATGAATAAAGCGAGAACAGCTTTGCTAGTGTAAAAAACACCTGGAAGTCCTCTCAGTACAGAACAAACATCAAATTATGATTATATGAGAGATGTGCACTTTGTGTGCTTCTCTATGGTGCGGAATGCCGGAGAGTAACAGAGAAGGAAATGTCGAAATTGTTCTCTTTCCACACAATCAGCCTCACGAAAATTATCCGAATCTTTAGGCCGAATACCAGCATCAGCCAAGAAATACTTACTCGAAGCAACCAAGAGGACATGCACACCAGCACAGCCTGTTGACGCTGGAGGCCACGTCCTCAGAAGAGACCCTGATGCCATCACACGAACAGCTACGCTATGGAAAGCCGACCAAAAACAACTTGGCGGAGGACTGTGGAGGCTGAGATGGAAAGGATGAACCAGAGCTGGGACACTGCACGAGGGATGGCCGTCGACCGAGCAAAGTGGAAGCAGTTTGTTGCTGCCCTACAAGACGCCACCAGGCGTGATGGCCACTGACTGCTGTCACAGTCGGTGGCTTTGGATCAAAGAAGAAGAAGAAGAAGAAGAAGAAGAAGAGAAGAATATCTTCTGCATCTGTTGACCAATCGGCTATGATTTCTACATCTGAAGCCAGAAAAACGTTGTCAGCACCTATAATACCTCCTGCTAACCAGTCGTCTGATGATGAAGACAGCTCTGTCATGACAATTGTAACCACAAGCGACGAAAGTAGCGGAGATTAAAGTCCTAAAATATTTGTTAAAGCACAGTACATACATAATATTTCGTTTATATTCAATATGCCTGATAATTATTTGTAGTTAATAGATGTTGTTAACCAGTTTTTGAATCACTTTTTACCTAATTTTGATTCAGCTCTCTGTTCCTCGGGAGCCGCGGTAGCGCAATGGTTAGTGCACTGGCTTTCTAGCTCGGTGGTTCATGGTTCGATCCCCAGTTGAGGTGGGATATTTTAGACCGCAAACGGCTCCGGGGTCGACCCAGCCTCAAGAATTGGGTACCAGAACAACTCTGGGAAGGTTAAGGCGGCCGGCGTGATGCTGACCACATCACCCCTAGTGTGCCGATGGTCTAGAAAATATGGGCCTAACACCGTATTCCCAGTATGCCTCAATGGGTGTGTAAAGGGATCCTTTTTTTTTCCTCTGTTCCTCCGGAACGAATTAATTTGATTTCTATTAATTCTGATGGGAAATATAATTTTCGTTCAGCACTCAAGTTTTCAAGAAGGAATTAACAGAGCTAAGCGGGGAATTTCTGTAATCTCAAGGAGACAGAAGCCATGACACTCAATTTAAGAAATCCTGCCCCGTAAAAATAATGACCCAAGACCTAGAAATTATAAATACATTTACATACTTAGGAAGCATAGTAACACAAGACGGTGGAACAAGCGAAAACATCAGTAACCGAATGAATAAAGCCAGAATAGCCTTCGTCAATCTAAACAACATCTAGAAATCTTCCTAGTACATTACAAACACTAAATTAAAAATATACGAGATCTGCGTAATTTCTGTATGTCTGCACTGTGCAGAATGCTGGAGAGTAACAGAAAAGAAAATGTCCAAACTATATTGTCTTCCACAAAATATGCCTGAGGAAAATTTTTCGAATTTTCCGACTGAACGTCTTCACCAACCAAGAACTGCTAACTTGGAGCCTCCAAGAAGACATGTGCACCATCATAGCGAGTAGATGCACGAATTGGTGTTGGCCACATCCTCAGAAGAGACCTTGATACCATCATCAGAACTGCCATATTTAGGACCCCAAAAGGAAAGCGAAAGCGAGGCCAGCCAAAAGCCACCTGGCGGAGAACTGTGGAGCAGATGCAAAGCATGAACCAGGGCTGGGGCACTACACGAGGGATGGCTGACGACCGAAATTTTATTCCATAAGATGCCATGCCAAATTAACTTTGTAATTCAGCGTGAGATCCTATTTTTTCCACACATGATTTCAAAGCGGGTAGGAATGTTTGCGCTAATGATCACTGTTCACGAAGCACTATTTTTGTGGTGCCTAGTTGGCAGGGAGTATAATGTTATTTGCTTCCGTGGCTAGGTGGTGTTGCTGTTCGGATGGTCCTTGTCAAAGGATTAACTCCCCTTGCTCTGCAGTTATGGTCCAACAGTGGCCAAAATTCACAATGTCTACTGTGGGTCTTCAAAGGTGTCTACCTTTCGCTCACGTTTACTCTTGGCAATAATTGAGAAATTTTAGACTTCTTCCTCAGTAGAATAGTCTTGGCATCTTAACACAGATGCCTCGAACACACGTCTGGGGTATTATTTCTATTTTAGAATCCCTCTGTGACTTGTGAGTGGTCCTGTAGAATTTCGGGTTCCGTATTAGAATTGGAGAGTTTTCTACGGATGTATAGAGATGCTCTTAAAACGTTTTTGTGTGTCCGGTCCTATAAATTCAGAATCCAACTATATTCTTTTATGTGGCAAGGTCCGAGCTGTCTACGCTGACGATTTCTGGAATTCGGTGCCATACGTCACACTTTTTCTACGTTATATCGTAGGTTCACGGCCCACGCTTCCACCTGGCGTTTTCGACACAACTTCCATTCAGTGCGACTGTTTATTGGCGCCTCAAATGACAGCCAATACATTCAAAGTACATGTTATGATAACTTTTCCTCATGTAATATTTTCCATGACTCGTGCGATTGAAAAATTCAAACAGTCATCGTCCATGGATGGAGTTGTGATATCCGTAAAATGTTGTCAAAGTGGACTTATATCACACTTCTTGCTCACTCTTCCCAATGTCTTTCAAGATTGCGTTTATCTATAATTACCTGCCCCAAACAGTCGAGTCGGAAGTGATTATGCAATTTTAAGCAAATACTTCATGCTCGCATCTACTTGGAGTCAATGTGGTATTAACCCGTTTAGTGATTCAATTAATCTCTCAGGGATGGGCGATGCGCTTGTCTGGACATACGAAGTGAAGTGTGACAAATGGAAACAATGACTCTAGGACGGAGTTCTGTGCAGCGAAAATGAGAAATAATAGAGAATGGGGAGAAGGGGGGGGGGGGGATGAAAATAAAAGAAAAATTGAACGGTCCAATTTTGTGACATATCCTAAAGCAGCAAAATATGGTCGCTGAAGTCCCGACATGACAAGAATTGAGGGAAGGGAGTGTAAACTATTGAAACAAAATACTGCCAGAGGTGAGAAAAGCTAAAGTGAAGAGCACAGAATGAATTATAGGATGGCACAGGTAAATGTGACGTTCGAGATTATTTTGTCACAGTCCTGGGTTTGATTCTCCGGCAAGCCTTTTACTTCTGTTGTTTTTCTGTTGTCTAATTTTCTACTTCTTTATTTCTCACGAATGCCTCAAACATACCTTTATGTGTGTGATATTTCTTTATTTACTGTTTACATGCCTCAAGTTTCCCCTCTTTATTTGTTTAAAATGTTTATATCTCTTGTAACACTGGTTTATTTTAGATGTAATGTTGTTTCTGGCAATTTTGAAAAACAACTAAATAAAACATATTTGTCAAAAGGTAGTTACTGCCTATTGTTTTGATATTTGTTCATGTATATCTGTCATAGATTTGTGATAGGTGATTAAGACTTAGTTTGGTCCTTTCTGAATAGACATAGAAATAAGCGATAGCTCAGTGGGAGGTGGAAAAAAATAGAAATAGATTTCACTAGTGAGGTGGAGGAAATATAGTAGATTCTGTCTCTGACACTCGAGAAGCTTCTCTCAGTCAGCCTATCATCTACAACAGAGTTAGATTAGTCAGACAAATCTAATATAATATATATATTAATATATATACTCCTCACATACTGTCGTAGATTTTTTGATAGGAAATTAAGACTTTGGTTGGTCCCTTCTGAATAGATAGAATCAGTGATAGCTGCTGTGAGAGTTAATACAGAAATAGATCTTTCCACGAGTGCAGTGGTAGCGAATCAATAGAACGGTCCCCTGGAAAAAGACAAGATTCTTCTCTCTCTCTCTCTCAGGCCTATCTTCTACGACACTTATGTAAGAGTCGGACAGACTATTGACAACATATGCTAATATGTAATGAACATACCACTCACGTGCACACACACCAGTGACAACAGGTAGACACACAGACGTGGGAAGACTATCAAAATGATTACATATATATATTCTGAACGAGCTGACCAACACGCTGCTTTTAGTTTCAAAGGGAAGTTTTTATTTATCAGCTAAAAAATTTCCTCACAACACATAAAATTCATCAAGAAAAGAAAAAAACATATACACGTGGTCAAAACAATAATCAATGAAATTGCTACAAGAAATGATAGACCCCAATATGATCTCATCCCCTCAAGATAAGCCCACAGTCCCGTTATGAGTAAAGTGAAAGCCAGGAGATTCAATGATACATATGAGTTTGTCTAATAGTTTTTCTTTCTTTCCTCGTAAACAAATATGAACCGACTTAGATGTAGTAGGTTTTAACCTGAGGAAAGTCAGAAATATTCTTGCATTGACAACAAGTTTCATACATGGAATTACAAACATGGGTGAAATTCACATACCTCACACCGTCTACTTTCACTCGGTTCTTTCATCAGGGCCCTGTACTAATTACCTACGTGATGTAGCTTGCCGTCTGGCGCAACCTTGGTAACATTCACACCCTTTGTCTGTTCTGTCGTTCACTGAAGCGGATCCCAGCTCTACAGAGTGGTTTGCTGGTTTTGGTTTTTTTCTCAGAAATTTCTCCGGGGAGCATCAGCTTCAGGCGTCAGCTATTTCAGACTAAAGTTAGTGTATCTTGACTCACGAAGTAAGAATTAGAGTTAAGCGAGCACACAATGTCAGAACACGAGGTTTCCCTAAATTAGGAAAATGACCGGTGGACAGCTTCTCTCAACAGATAATCAGGGTTCACCACACATTTGGTCAAAAAGATGTCGGAAAGTTTAATGCTATGAATAATGTTACTTGCCACAAGGGCTGTACTTTAGAATATCGTTTCTGGAAGGACTAATTCAGGCACCCTGGGCCCGTTATTTCAGTTCACGTTAAAGTTCTTGAAAAACTTACGACCAAGTCTTTAAGGGAAAAGTTTTTTTAGTCTTCACAGAATAGGTTCATCAGTACGTAACGCTGGTATAGTTAAGTTACCACAGAAATCTCTGTATAAAGAAACATATATATGAAATATTTATACATCCTATGTTTAAGGGTATACTTATATTTTAACTGCGGGCGTAAACCTTAACTTATCATTTAACACCTCCCGTGAAATAAGTTATAGTCATAAATTAATCATCATGAATTAGAGATATATATAAATATATTCTCGTCACGACTCATGAGACATCTAGTCTAGCAGTTATAAGTTAGTTTGAAAATTATGTTCTCGTCTGATTATTTAGCAGTTAAATTAAATTTAGTAATAGCCGACTGAATTTAAGCTGGAAATATAATTTATCCTGCTTTCCACTGAGACACGTCACTAGAAATTAATACAGACTTATAAATTATTCGCTCTGCACCAGATCTACCTAGAGAAATAAATAGCGATTTAGCACTTATAAACACTTCACAAAATACTAGATATACTAGATAATAATATATGATACCTCAAACACAGAATTCCTAAGAACTAAACCACTTCGATCAAACTAAAGGCCATCTCTTTTAACAGAGATTTTTAGAAATCGAACGAGGCTTGTTCTAGTCTTGACTGCGAAGTTACTGAGTGATAATGAAATCTAGCTCATTCTAGCATATATGAAAACCCAGACAAAGAGATGAACGTTTATTTCGCAAAAAAAACGAAATAATTTCTTCTTTCTCATAACAACTACGTAACTAGAAGAGGCTGTCGTAAACTGCCACTTTCTGCGTGTCAGTTGCGAAATCTCAGACAACCTGTCTCCAATGCAGGGCAGTTTTCACACTACAGCTGACCATGGCCCACAGTGAGCGCCGTGTCAGTTTGGGATTTTTCAGACAAATGTCTGAATACTGACCGGTGCAGATGTAAAGTATCACACCTCACCGGGACTTATGCCGAGAAGAAGCTCGCGCGCTCGGTGAGAATGTAGACGATTGTCTACGTCCTATGTTCAGCGAACCGACTTATCACGCCTTCTGACGCCCTGCAGCCCTGACATCTACGTAATATCGTCCTAGCGCGATTCTCAGTTTTGAGAAAGAAACAGGTAAAGTTTAAAAATACTGAAGAAAATATTTTTCGCAACCGAGTGATGCGAAAAATACAGGAAAAACAAGTATGGAAAGAATATAAATGAAAGGATTAGGGTGAGAGAATAGGAAGAAGATGTAGGTAATTTAATGACATAAAGACCTACGTGACAGGACGTCCCCCCTTAAGATATGGAAGCACTCCATGTCTACGTTATGGAATTAAATTTCCTATAACCGTAGCTTCGGGGTGTCTGTCTTCTTCCCTCTCATCTTCCCCCTCCATCTTTCTCCAATTCCTACTCGAGTCTATTCCCCAAAGTTTCCTTCCTCTGGAATGTCTCCCATGCGCGCTTGAAAGAGCGTCGCCGCTTCTGACATTTTTGAAAGATTTCTTGTGATAGCGGTGGAATATCCCTGCCACTATCATCATCTTCGTCAGCTCTGGCGATCGTCAGGAGATGGTCGGAGGTTGGCACTGGTCTTTCCAAGTATCTCTTTAAGAGATTTAAATGGAAAACCTTCTCCTTTCCTTGAATAGAGATCTGGTAGTTAGCCTTAGAAATCTTTTTCAGGACGGTAAACGGCCCTTGCCATCCGATCTTCAGTTGGTTGTTCTCGGTAGGGAGTAACACCAAAACTTTCTCTCCTGTTTCGAGTTCTCTCTCTTTCGCGACTTTCCTGTATCGGTTAGCGTGCTTGGTGCGTGCTTGCTTAAAGTTAGTCGTTGCTAGGTCCCACCCTAGTTTCAACCTTTCCTTTAAAACCGACACATATTTACTTGCTGAGACAACTGTCTCATCAGCCTTCTCGTCTGTCAGAGACTGAAGTAAGGCTTCAAGCGGGCCCTTAATGGGTCTGCCGAATAAGAGTGTCGCTGGCGGAAATCCTGTGGAAGTATGAGGAGATTCTCTGTAGCCAAATAAAGCTCCAGGAATACAAAGGTCCCAATCTTCAGGTTTCACTTGTGCCAGTTTACTTAGCAGCATGTTGAGGTTTCCATTAGCACGTTCCACGAGCCCATTTCCGGTCGGAGTATATGGCTTAGTGTGGATGTGTTGGGTCCTCAAGATCTTAACGATCTCATCCATCAACAGGTTTCGGTATGGAGATCCGTTATCCGTCAACACTTGCTGCGGGAATCCCAACCGAGTGAAAATCTGCACGAGAGCTTCTGCGACATGCTTGGCATCTGCGCATGTTAGCGGTATAGCTTCTGCCCATAAAGTGCATGTATCGACTAAGGTCAGGATAAACCTGTTCCTTCTTTTAGTCCTTTCGAAAGGCCCTAAAATGTCGATCACAACCCGTTCGAATGGTGTTCCCACTATTGGCATTTCTCCCAAAGAGACTGGGGGTGCCCGTTGCTTGGGTGGCACACGTTGGCACTGGGAACAGGATTTGACATATCTGATAATATCAGTATTTACTCCTGGCCACCAATAATGAGTGGTTATACGTTGGTTTGTGGCGTTCTGTCCCATATGTCCGCTGAAGGGAAGAGAGTGCCCCATTTCTAGGATTTGGCTTCTGTACTGTTTCGGTACTAGGAGCTGGTTGTAACCTTGATCAGGCTTGCCCGTTCTCCGATAAAGTACGCCATCCTCAGAAAAAATGTCTCCGTGCTGTTTGGGTTCCTTAGCCATGGGCATTTTCCTAAAGCAGGGTGCCAAAGTAGGATCCTTGTATTGCGCTTCTTTAAGTTCCATAGGTAACAAATTAGGCGCAGGCTCCCGTTCCTTCTTGGTTTGCCCTCTTGTAGTTACTGCTGCCACAATCGGCTCTTCCGGTTTCCCAATACACACGTATCTCCCGCCAAGTATGACTGGGTAGATGGGATCATCCATAACAGCCGCTTTGATCACACCTCTGACAAAGTCAGAGTGTATCTCCACCAATGCGATGGGAAGCGCTGTAGGTGCATCACTCTTACGAACTCCACAAAGTTGGACGGTCTCTGCTGTCTCTTGACCGGGTTTGACCAGGTTTCTGGCAACAATGCAATCATAAGAAAGCCCCGTGTCAAATAAGCAAGAAGTTTGAGAACCGTTCAATGTAACAATACCTCGCGTTGAGGGTCTATCCCCAACAGGTTGGGAATCACTGTCAATAATTCCGCCTTGCGAGACTGTCAATAAGCATCCGATGCGTTTCGGCTCGGTGTGCTCGGTCTGATCATATGTCCCGTGCTCAGGGGTTCTCCCTTTGCCACCTTGTCCTTTCTGGCTACGCTGCCATGTAGGGCGGTCGGGTTGATCAGACTGTTTGGGGTGGTTGGGGTACTTGTTCTTGTAGAACTTGGATTTTTCAGGAGGGGGGTTTTGAGGTCCAGTTTCTCTGTGGTTATTTAGGTTAGAAGCCTGAGAAGATTGCTCAAGGTTATGTTTTCGAAAATGCTCCTCTGTCGGTTTCCGCTTTGTGGCCGGTAGTTCAGCCAGCGCATTGTGATAACGCTCAGACTTTTCCAAAATGTCTTCAAGTTTTTCTGCCCCCTGCTCAGCGAGAAATCTCCGGGTATCAGCAGACAAAGTGTTCTTTATTTGTTCTGTTAAAACAAATTCCTCAAGACCTTCATAGGTGGAGGGGAGCTGCGAGAGCTCAAGGCACTTTGTCAAATATCCCTTTAGCCGGGAAGAGAACTGGTGAAAAGATTCAGAATTCTCCTTTCTGCTGTTGCGAAACAGTTGCAAAAATTTGCGAGCGTTCATTTCAAAGCGCTCCAGTAACGCTTTCTTCAACACATCATAATCGTCTTGTTGGCTACTTTCCAGCTTAGAATAAACATCATAAGCAGAACCTTTTAGGGCCTGGGAAAGTTTCATATTCCAACGCGACCTCTCTAACCCGTACAGAGTTGCAATTTTCTCAAACTTTTCTAACCATGTGTCAATCTTCTCATTTGGACAAGGAAAAGATTCTAGAGTGAAAGACATGGCGTTTAGTTGAAGAGATTTAGTATTAGAAGGATCAGTTAAGGAGGAATGAGGAGAAGATTCTCCATTGCTGGAGGTAGAGGCAGCACCACGACTTTGGAGTTCTAGAGCTTTAAGCGCCAGCTCATGCTGTCGTCGTTGCTCATTTTCTCTTTCCTCGTGCTGCATCCTGCGAATTTCCATTTCCTCGTCCATCTTCTTCAGCTGTAATAGACGGTCTTCCGCTTCTTTCCTCTCCGCTGCTTCTTCTTTCCTCTTTAGTTCTTCTTCTTTCCTCTCCGCATCATATCTCTCAAGTTCGTCCCTGACAAAAGCTTTCGCTTCTTCTCCTTCCAGTCCCTCTTCCTCGCTTGCGTCCCTGTCTGAGCATCTGCCTAAGCTTTGCCCTCTCGGCCATAGTAAATCAGTGGCTGAGACTAGTTCAAGAAGAGAAGAAGAAAGGATATACTGGTTCCTACCACTTACGAGAAATTTCAAAAATCAAAAAAAAAGATGATATTTCTTAACCCTGGGATACCTCCTCCAAAATAAAAATCTAACTATCGCTGCTATTGATCGGCAATAAAGCACTTAATGCAAAACACGACTACGCCAACTAAATGGTAGTTAGGATTAATCCCTGAAAAATAAGTTGCTACAGTGGAAAACACAATGATTATAGCAAAAATTAAAGAGAAAAATAATCCCTTAATTTTTAAATCCACTATAAGTTTACCCCTGAAGACAGTTAGGGTGAGGGAGGCAATTAATCTGGACGAATAGTCCGAAACGCACTCCTTAACTTTAGTTCAAACACCTTCCTGCTTCAGAACCCTTGTGAATGTTATACACTCACAAAACTTTACCAGCGTTTAGTATTACAATCAACATTAATTAACATGTATTCCGACAAAATCAACCTGTAAACCAAATGTATAATGCTTCTTAATGCTGTGGAAAAAAACTTATCAGTTTGTGTGGTCAGCACGCTCGTACACAGATCGTTAGTCTAGGGGATAAATTATTTAAAGATATAACAACTCACAAGACATCACACTCTTACTCTATTACAGAATAAAAATCTTTAAAGACGAGCTGATATTAGTCGTCTCGTCTTCCTATTCTAAGTTCAAAAATCCGTCGGGCGAGACCCCATTTGTCGTAGATTTTTTGATAGGAAATTAAGACTTTGGTTGGTCCCTTCTGAATAGATAGAATCAGTGATAGCTGCTGTGAGAGTTAATACAGAAATAGATCTTTCCACGAGTGCAGTGGTAGCGAATCAATAGAACGGTCCCCTGGAAAAAGACAAGATTCTTCTCTCTCTCTCTCTCTCAGGCCTATCTTCTACGACACTTATGTAAGAGTCGGACAGACTATTGACAACATATGCTAATATGTAATGAACATACCACTCACGTACACACACACACCAGTGACAACAGGTAGACACACAGACGTGGGAAGACTATCAAAATGATTACATATATATATTCTGAACGAGCTGACCAACACGCTGCTTTTAGTTTCAAAGGGAAGTTTTTATTTATCAGCTAAAAATTTCCTCACAACACATAAAATTCATCAAGAAAAGAAAATAAACATATACACGTGGTCAAAACAATAATCAATGAAATTGCTACAAGAAATGATAGACCCCAATATGATCTCATCCCCTCAAGATAAGCCCACAGTCCCGTTATGAGTAAAGTGAAAGCCAGGAGATTCAATGATACATATGAGTTTGTCTAATAGTTTTTCTTTCTTTCCTCGTAAACAAATATGAACCGACTTAGATGTAGTAGGTTTTAACCTGAGGAAAGTCAGAAATATTCTTGCATTGACAACAAGTTTCATACATGGAATTACAAACATGGGTGAAATTCACATACCTCACACCGTCTACTTTCACTCGGTTCTTTCATCAGGGCCCTGTACTAATTACCTACGTGATGTAGCTTGCCGTCTGGCGCAACCTTGGTAACATTCACACCCTTTGTCTGTTCTGTCCTTCACTGAAGCGGATCCCAGCTGTACAGAGTGGTTTGCTGGTTTTGGTTTTTTTCTCAGAAATTTCTCCGGGGAGCATCAGCTTCAGGCGTCAGCTATTTCAGACTAAAGTTAGTGTATCTTGACTCACGAAGTAAGAATTAGGGTTAAGCGAGCACACAATGTCAGAACACGAGGTTTCCCTAAATTAGGAAAATGACCGGTGGACAGCTTCTCTCAACAGATAATCAGGGTTCACCACACATTTGGTCAAAAAGATGTCGGAAAGTTTAATGCTATGAATAATGTTACTTGCCACAAGGGCTGTACTTTAGAATATCGTTTCTGGAAGGACTAATTCAGGCACCCTGGGCCCGTTATTTCAGTTCACGTTAAAGTTCTTGAAAAACTTACGACCAAGTCTTTAAGGGAAAAGTTTTTTTAGTCTTCACAGGATAGGTTCATCAGTACGTAACGCTGGTATAGTTAGGTTACCACAGAAATCTCTGTATAAAGAAACATATATATGAAATATTTATACATCCTATGTTTAAGGGTATACTTATATTTTTAACTGCGGGCGTAAACCTTAACTTATCATTTAACACCTCCCGTGAAATAAGTTATAGTCATAAATTAATCATCATGAATTAGAGATATATATAAATATATTCTCGTCACGACTCATGAGACATCTAGTCTAGCAGTTATAAGTTAGTTTGAAAATTATGTTCTCGTCTGATTATTTAGCAGTTAAATTAAATTTAGTAATAGCCGACTGAATTTAAGCTGGAAATATAATTTATCCTGCTTTCCACTGAGACACGTCACTTGAAATTAATACAGACTTATAAATTATTCGCTCTGCACCAGATCTACCTAGAGAAATAAATAGCGATTTAGCACTTATAAACACTTCACAAAATACTAGATATACTAGATAATAATATATGATACCTCAAACACAGAATTCCTAAGAACTAAACCACTTCGATCAAACTAAAGGCCATCTCTTTTAACAGAGATTTTTAGAAATCGAACGAGGCTTGTTCTAGTCTTGACTGCGAAAATACTGAGTGATAATGAAATCTAGCTCATTCTAGCATATATGAAAACCCAGACAAAGAGATGAACGTTTATTTCGCAAAAACGAAATAATTTCCCCTTTCTCATAACAACTACGTAACTAGAAGAGGCTGTCGTAAACTGCCACTTTCTGCGTGTCAGTTGCGAAATCTCAGACAACCTGTCTCCAATGCAGGGCAGTTTTCACACTACAGCTGACCATGGCCCACAGTGAGCGCCGTGTCAGTTTGGGATTTTTCAGACAAATGTCTGAATACTGACCGGTGCAGATGTAAAGTATCACACCTCACCGGGACTTATGCCGAGAAGAAGCTCGCGCGCTCGGTGAGAATGTAGACGATTGTCTACGTCCTATGTTCAGCGAACCGACTTATCACGCCTTCTGACGCCCTGCAGCCCTGACATCTACGTAATATCGTCCTAGCGCGATTCTCAGTTTTGAGAAAGAAACAGGTAAAGTTTAAAAATACTGAAGAAAATATTTTTCGCAACCGAGTGATGCGAAAAATACAGGAAAAACAAGTATGGAAAGAATATAAATGAAAGGATTAGGGTGAGAGAATAGGAAGAAGATGTAGGTAATTTAATGACATAAAGACCTACGTGACACATACACACACAGATAAGTGACTACAATAGACACACAGACGTAAAACTATGACAATGAAAATATAGATATTTGGGAACGAACTGACCGCCACACTGATTAAGTTTAATAGTGAAGTTTAATTATCAAAATAAACTTCCATCACAACATATATAATTACATCACACATATACAAATAGTCATAAAGTCAATGAATTGCTACAAGAATGATAAACCCATTGGTATGATCCTTTCCCTCGATGTATAGCCCACAGTCCTGTTAAAAGAAAAGTGATAGCCCCAAAGAGTCACGGATACATATGATTTAGTCTAAGATTTCCCCTTACAGGTATGAACAGACTTGGATACTCTGATCTATCCTAAGGAAAAATATTGTTAGCAACAGCACTTGCATAAAGAAATTTAAGACAGCAAAAATTGGGTGCCAAAATACAACAATACAAGAATCGCTCAGTCCTGCATTCACTCTGATCAGTCAGCTGTGATCACTAGCTTTCGTTCGTACTTACTGCTTTGGTAGCAACTTCTGGACATGCACATTCAGAATCTCCAGGGTTAGACATTGGCCAAGGGAACCCCAGCTCCAAAAAGATAGGTTGAATTCGCTTCTTCGGGGAACGTTTCCTTGGTATTTCTTATTTAGGGATATCTGGTTCTGTCACATTAAAATTGTCCCGGCACGAACGTTAACAGCGAGCAAAGTGTCAATAGCTTAGATTTCTAGTAACTAGGAATGTCAGGTAACTGCCTTCTCTCAGAATAGGATTTTATTTGGTCACACCACATACTAGTCACAACTCCGTCGGATTGTTTATTGATTGTAATATTTTACTTGCCGCAAGGGCTGAAAAGTACTTGAGGTTTCTCTCAGAAAGAATTAAATCTGGCGCGATAGGCCCGTTACTTTATTTAAATCTTAAAGTTTATGGAATGGGTACTCTGTCGTTCTGGATGCCAATGCAATGCCAGACAGGTTTTACTTTATACACCCACGTCTTTAAGAATAAAATGTTTATGTTCTTCACAGATACTACTCAGTACTCAACGCTGGCAAAGTTGGGTCACCCCAGTTTCACTGAATAAAGAGAAAACAACATATAAAATACTTATACATACTATTCCCTCGGTTATAACTTACATTATAAACTGCAAGCGTAGAGCTTGTCTTATCATTTAAATCTCCCTTGAAATAAGTTATATTCACAAAATCAGTCATCATGAATTAGAAATACATACGTATTTCGTCAATACTCAATGATGAATCAGTGCAGTTTTAAGTAGTTAAAATATTCTCGACTGATTATTCGCAGTTTAATTTAATTCATTTACAGCTGCATGAGTTTAAGCTAGAAATTATAATATATTCTACTTTCCACTGTAACATGTCGACTAGCGAATATAACAGACTTAATATTAATTTCTTCTGCACAGAAATCTAACTAGTAAAATGAAATAAGCGATTTATCACTAGATCACCCAACACAATAGATATCAATAATAATTACCTCCACACAGAACTACAGGCGATCGCACAAACTTAGAATGATACGCTTATATTTATTGGTAGTCTAGAAGCTCGGCAAAATTTCCGAAACAAACTCAGACTTCGCTATACAGCTTATTTTTTTTTAGCACGAAACAACCTGTCTACTGCAAATTTGGAGAACAGAATGAAGTCAAGTTTAAACTCCTGCTAGGATATATGAAATAGACAAAGCAACCAACGTTATTTCGAAATCCGAAATAGCGCCGGTATCTCCCCCTCTCCTAACACTTCACATTTACTCAGAAGCCCGCCATAACCTGTCAATACGCGTCTTAACGCCTTCTCCGACATACGGCTATTCTGGGCGATGTATGTCTGGCGCTTTCCCCACCTCAGGCCGAAAACTGGCCGAAGGACGCCGTGTCAGATGGAAATGTTAGACGATATGTCTGCCATCCAATGTCTATCGAGACGAATTTCACACTATTCGCTCACATGCAGAGACTGACATCTGACGTAATAAAATGCGTTCTCAGTAAGAGAAAAGAAACAGGTAAACGTTAGAATGGGAAAATATATATTTTGTCGCAAACGAACGAATGCGAAAAACAGAAAAAGGATAAAAGAGCGATAATAAAGTAGAGGACACGGGTAGAAAAGAAAAGAATATAGAAAATTTATTGATCATAAATCTCTATGCGACAATATCCAATAGATTTAGGTGAAGATATTAAACTTTAAAAACATAAAGTGATTATTTAATCACCTGTAGAATAATGTATTACTTTAGCAGAATAAAGTGTTAGTTGAATAAACAGAGTTCCCATCGGTTTACTGTGGAAACAAATTCCAGCACATAAATTTACTTGTGGAACATCATTTGTACATAATGAAGGAAACCTGAGCCTTGTGTGTAGTAAATAAATAAATACTGGTAATTAATAGGCACTCGTTGCACTCATATTTATGTGAACATTCTAAGCCTTTTGTTTACTGTAAAAAAAAAAAAAACCCCGCTAAATGTTTGTTTTTATCTAACGTTTTTACAGTCCCGTATGTTCGCTCGCAAATTACTGTATGCCTCGATTTTTTTTAACGACGAAATTTCACAATTATAAACTACACTCAGTCACCGTGCAAAATTTGTTGTTTTTGTTTTTGCGGAGGGGGGGGGGGGGGGTCTTATTCATTTATCTATTACCTTTTGTCTGTCAGTGGAGCATATGTCGTACATAAGTAAACGACAACTATTCTTGTCCCGTGCTAATCTTTCAAGGTTTTTCCATGTTTTCTTCATCTCCTTTATGTCGTATTCCCTTCTCAACGCTTGTGTGTGTGCGTTTTTTTTTTAAATTTGTTTGTTTGGGGTGGGTAGGATCTTCCACTATTTCTCTTTTTTCCCTGGGGATGCCAGAAGAATGTCTACCTTATCACGCTATTAGCGTGGTTTTTTTTTTTTTAATCAATGTGTGTCCGATCTAGGTCTTTCCATTTTTTTCTTCACTCCCGTTATGTCTGTGTATATCTCCCTTCTCCATGTGTGTGTGTGTGTTTTTTTTTTTTGGCGGGGTCTCCCCCTCTACTTCTCTTACGCTGGGGATGCCAGAAGAAACATGCCTTGTCGAGCTATCAACTGGCTTTCTAGATGTATGTCCGATGTAACGTCAATGTCTTATCATATCGTATTCCACAAGTGTTTGGTTCTGTCCCCTACTTCCACACTAGTGATTGGTTCTTTCCCCTACTTCCACACTAGTGTTTGGTTCTTTCCCCTACTTCCACACTAGTGTTTGGTTCTTTCCCCTACTTCCACACTAGTGTTTGGTTCTTTCCCCTACTTCCACACTAGTGATTGGTTCTTTCCCCTACTTCCACACTAGTGTTTGGTTCTTTCCCCTACTTCCACACTAGTGTTTGGTTCTTTCCCCTACTTCCACACTAGTGTTTGGTTCTTTCCCCTACTTCCACACTAGTGATTGGTTCTTTCCCCTACTTCCACACTAGTGTTTGGTTCTTTCCCCTACTTCCACACTAGTGTTTTGTTCTTTCCCCTACTTCCACACTAGTGATTGGTTCTTTCCCCTACTTCCACACTAGTGTTTGGTTCTTTCCCCTACTTCCACACTAGTGTTTTGTTCTTTCCCCTACTTCCACACTAGTGATATTGTCATCCTGCTCAATCCTTCTGTTGTGCGCAATACCAATTTATAAAAAGGTCGTTAGTTGTCGTTTTTTTGTTGTTGTTCTCTTTGTTTCAGAGCCATGTTTACTGACAAGAAAGTAGAGCTGATGGTATGTTTTTATAATAGTATCATCATCATCAGTATCCGATTGGCAGAGTGGTTAGAGCGCTGGTTTCTCGCGGCAAAGGTACTGGGTTTGAATCACGGTACCAACACGCTCCAGTCTACCCAGCTGTAAATGGGTACCTGACTTTGAGTTGGACAAGGAAAAGGCAGCGAGGAAGGGAACTAGTCACCCCACCTCTCGACGCTGGACCTAATATGGTGAAGTCTCTAACACTTCCCTCCCCTACGGAAGTATCTGATATGGGACTACCTTTACCTTTTATCATCACCCTCATTCTCACTGCCTTTCAACTGCCCAAGGAGCATAGGCCTGCAACAAAATCATTCTTCGTCTTTTTCATTTCTGTCTCCAGGTCTCTACTCCATGTGTTTTTCATTTCTGTCTCCAGTTCTTTACTCCATGTGTTTTTCATTTCTGTCTCCAGGTCTTTACTCCATGTGTTTTTCATTTGTGTCTCCAGTTCTCTACTCCATGTGTTTTTCATTTCTGTCTCCAGGTCTTTACTCCATGTGTTTTTCATTTCTGTCTCCAATTCTCTACTCCATGTGTTTTTCATTTCTGTCTCCAGGTCTCTACTCCATGTGTTTTTCATTTCTGTCTCCAGTTCTCTACTCCATGTGTTTTTCATTTCTGTCTCCAGTTCTCTACTCCATGTGTTTTTCATTTCTGTCTCCAGTTCTCTACTCCATGTGTTTTTCATTTCTGTCTCCAGTTCTCTCCTCCATGTGTTTTTCATTTCTGTCTCCAGTTCTCTACTCCATGTTTTTTTCATTTCTGTCTCCAGGTCTCTACTCCATGTATTTTTCATTTCTGTCTCCAGGTCTCTACTCCATGTGTTTTTCATTTCTGTCTCCAGTTCTCTACCTCATGTGTTTGTCATTTCTGTCTCCAGTTCTCTACTCCATGTGTTTGTCATTTCTGTCTCCAAGTCTCTACTCCATGTGTTTGTCATTTCTGTCTCCAGGTCTCTACTCCATGTGTTTTTCATTTCTGTCTCCAGGTCTCTACTCCATGTGTTTGTCATTTCTGTCTCCAGGTCTCTACTCCACGTGTTTTTCATTTCTGTCTCCAGGTCTCTACTCCATGTGTTTTTCATTTCTGTCTCCAGGTCTTTACTCCACGTGTTTTTCATTTCTGTCTCCAGGTCTTTACTCCTCGTGTTTTTTATTTCTGTCTCCAGGTCTTTACTCCATGTGTTTTTCATTTCTGTCTCCAGGTCTCTACTCCACGTGTTTTTCATTTCTGTCTCCAGGTCTTTACTCCACGTGAAACAGATTGCTACAGGCTCTAGATGACATTCCAGGAATATCATTTAGCGGACATAAGGCAAACAATTCGAAATACGCTGATGATACAGTCTTAATAGCAAAAAGTAAAAAGGAGCTGCAGGACATGGTTGATACCATACTGACAGAAAGTGAAAATAATAGCAAAAAGACAGAAATAATGGTCGTCTCAAAGAAAATGGCTTCCCCAGAATGCACTATCAAAGTAAATGGAACAGTTTTAAGACAGGTCAATAGATTCTAATACCTGGGCACATGACTAACAACGAAAGGAAGATGCATCTAAGAAGCAAAGAGCATAATAGCGCAGGCAAAAAACATCATTCTACAAAATGAAGAGTATTTTATGCAACAATTCTTTGTCAGTGGAAGTAAAAATGAGAGAGTTCTTCAGCGTTATATAGAATCAGTCTTAACATATTGGAGTGAGTCGTAGACAATTAGTAAACAAGTAGGGAAAGCACTAGAGGCCACAGCGATTGTGGTTTTACAGAAATATGTTAAAAATACCATAGACAGCCAAAAAGAGAAATGATGTTCTGATAGAAGCCAATGCGCAAAGGAAACCTATTTCATAAGTTAGGAAGAAGCAATCCACTTTTTTAAAGAGGAAAGCTGGAATATATCGTAACAACAGGTAAGATTGAAGGACAAAGATATAGGGGAAGACAAAGAGAGCAAATACTGGACAGTTTGACATAGTGGCATGGAAAGAAGCCAACAACAGATTTTAACATTTTTACTGGAGACAGGAAGATTTTTTTTTCCCCTTAACCAACGACACTTGGGCTTTCAGCCCTTCGGCCCAATGACATATCATTGCGAGGGTGGAGAACCTGAGGACTTTCCTTCCAACCCGCTCCTTCCCATCCACAGAGGGTTTATCTCAGGAGCCGTTCAGGTTATTCAGTCAAAATCCCGGTCGTTGACACTTCTTCAAATGCTGACGCCAGGGCTTGAACCTTGAAAAGCTGGTCGCCAGCGCAACGTTGTAACCATTACACCAGCGCGGCTCCCGGACAGGAAGGTTGTGTAGAGACATTATCTTATAAGCCACTAGCCATGGCACTTGAAGAAAAAGACGAAGAAGTAGGAGAAGAAGAAGCAGAAGAAGAAGAAGAAGAAGAAGAAGAAGAAGAAGAAGAAGAAGAAGAAGAAGAAGAAGCAGAAGAAGAAGAAGAAGAAGAAGAAGAAGAAGAAGAAGTCAAGTTATCTGCGAACAGGTAATTAATCTGCTGAATTTGAAAACGAGTAAACAACACACGCCCGACAGTATTTGTTTTTCCGTTTGCTTCTGTACATTGTTTCCCCCTTTCAAGCGCTTGTCATAACGCAAATATGCCCTACCTGAAGGTCACGTCTGCTGACTCTGCCAAGGATGGCAGTGTGACATTTTGAATGTTTCCAGATGCTTTGTTCTCACATCCAGGCAGTGCCGGATGACGGCTTTCCAGCCAGGCCCTAAGCACTGAAAATAATATTGAGCCCCCCCCCCCCCCTTCCCCCCCCCCCCCCCTTTTTTTTCCTGGCCTGCACAAAATATGAAACTATTAAAAAAATTTGTCAAAATATGTTTTTATTTTTTGAATTGAATGAAATAACAATCATATTAAATGTTTGATCAAAAATACCTCAACCTGATACAAATATAACTTTTGAAGAGGCAAAGAGTTTTATCAGAACCAGATATAGAAACAAATGATATGCAGAGCATTCAGGACACACACACACACACACACACACACACAATGATGCATATTACCAGCTCAGCAGATTGGGATATCATCTGTTCAACAAGCTAAAGATAAGAACCACTGATGACTGTAAATGTGGCACTGATAAAATGGCTGCTGAACATCTGCTTCAAAGATCTCCAACATATGAGGCTCGTAGAAAGCACATATGGCCGTCGTCAGTACCATTTTCGATAATAAAAAAAAATAAAACTCTAAGGAGATGCAAATAGCCTCAAGCTGACCGCTGCTTTCTTTGAAAACATTCAAGTAGATGTCGGAGAGTGTACGAAGAAGAAGAAGATATCATGATCGAAAATAGCTTCTTTCTCTATTTTCGAACTGCGAAATCCATGATTCGGCCAAAGAAGTTAACAAATGTGAACACATTTTAGATTGTTTATTACAGTAAAACTCCCATATTTTAGATCTCTTCAACCAACACTGCTGTTTTGCAATTACCGACACCATGTATTATACCAGGGTTTCTTAGCCTGTGGTTCATGAACCCCTTGGTGGGTCGTGAATGGAATCTAGAAGTCCGTTTACCCAACTTAAACATTTAAAATGTACTTTTATTTTGTTTTAAATAATTCATTTATGTACATTTTTTTTTTCTAAGAAGGGAGACATGGCCTTCATCGTAGAATCATAGGGTCTATAGCCTTTTTCAGACAATCATAGGGGCTTTTATCGGACAAAGAGAACATAGCCTTCATTGGACAATCATAGGGGTCAATAGCATTCAACGGACAATCATAGGGGTCCATAACCTTAATCGGACAATCATAGGGGTCAAAAACCTTCATTTGACAATCGTAGGGGGTCAATAACCTTCTTCGGTCAATCAAAAAGAACATAATCGGACAATCATAGGGGTTCATGGCACATAAAGGATTAAGAAACCCAGTATTAGACAATGAAAAGCTAACAGATATGTAGGCGGGGACATACCCATGTTGTCATCAGTGGAAATTAAAAAAAAACAAAAAACCCGTACATGCAGATCGAAATGTTAATATATCATGCATTCAGTTTTATCATCAACAATTCAATTGAAATTTTGTAAATGACTCTCGTTTGCTGATGCTCCAAGTTTCCAGGGAAACTGGTCTCCTAAAATCTGCAACCATTCTCGTTTAGTCGTTTAGTTACATCGTGATCTTCCCCGTGCCTTATTTCTCAAAGATCTAACATCAAGGATGATAGTAAATACTCTCATCAGACAGAAAAAAAACATGTAGGCAGAGATAAAGATAGAGAGAGAGGCAGACAAATAAATTGATGGACAGGCACAGAAGCAGACAGACGGAAAGGGTGGGGGGAGGGGGGGGGGACAACGATCGGCTGATGGATAAAGGAAGAGACAGACAAAAAGGCAGACTTGCTGCCCTATTACAGCTAACAACCAAATGGATAGATTAAAGACAGCTGATAAGGATATGATGTGAACTTAACAGATTTGAGCATGGACAAAAACATAGAAAAACAAAAAGGCAGACTTGCTGCCCAATACAGACGGACAGATTAAAGAAAGCAGACAAGGAGAGGATGAGAAACTTAACAGAAATGAACACAATAAGTATGGCTTGATGTGACACTCACGAGAGTACTCTGCTTCAATAATAAAATAGTAAACAAACCTAGAAATACAACGTCATCAAAAAAAGAAACAGCAGACAACCCCAGAAATATACTGTTATGATGCTTTTTTTTTGCGCGGCAAATATGAGATTTTACTTGAAAAACATTTATCGAGCAGAAAGGCATCCAAACGGACATACTTGTGTTGCGGAGTGATGACGTATCTTTGTTTTGTGTGGATACGAGAAAAGTCTGTGTATGCACTGACAGCGATCGGTTGTATTTAATATATGTGGTGTTAACCACTTGGAATATGTGGTGTTGTCCACTATAGTCCGTTCGGAAATTCGTGCCCACAGAAAGCGTCAATTTTCCCCAAAACTGTTTGTTGTATGGACATGAATTTTTGCATGCAGTCTTAGATTTTCCATGCAGTTATTAATATATTTTTTGCCCTTACAAAACTCATGTCATGTTCGAATTTTCTTCTTTACGTTATATAAAAAAACGCTTACTGTTGTCTGGGTTAATTTTTAGTAGTTTTACAGGAAAGTTACAAGATCCGTTCAAAAATATTTTTTTTTTTGTTTGAATTAGTTACTCGCGACTGTGTACAATAGGTGCGCACTCGTGCGGACATGCAGTCACTACACTAATTTAAAAAAAAATATACAGGGTGTCCATAAAGTTTCTTTACAATTTAACAAATTTATTACAAAGGCATTGATGAGATATCTTAATCAGATTTGTTCTATGTACTCAGTGGTTATCAAAGTTTTTAAACATACCATAATGTGAGAATCTGGGGATCAGAACACCCCCATGTGACTAGGGAACTTCACCGAGATAGTCCAAAGATGAACGTGTGGTGTGGGATCATGTGCAATCGAATCATTGGTCCATTTTTCTTCAACGAGACATCAATTACTGCAAATGTTTACCTTGACCTTTTGACTGAATATGTGGCACCACAACTAGATGACCTTCAACCAACCATCATTTTCCAGCAAGATGGTGCACCACCACATTGGGGACTGCATGTTCGTGGGTTCCTAAATCAAACATTTCCAGACCGGTGGATTGGAAGGGATGGCCCAATTCCCTGGCCACCTCGTTCACCAGATATCACTCCCCTGGACTTCTTTCTATGGGGTTATGTTAAAGATATCGTGTATCGAACAAAGATATGGGACATCACTGACCTAAAGCAAAAAATCACTGATACCATTGCCACCATTGATGAGGCTATGCTACAGCGAACATGGCAAGAAATCGAGTACCGTCTTGATGTGCTTCGTGCAACTAATGGTGTCCATATAGAGGTGTATTAAATGAGGCCACAAAAAACTTCAATATCTACTTCTCATTTTGTAATAATTTCCACATATTTGTCTTTTCATTTGCCTTTGTAATAAATTTGTTAAATTGTAAAGAGACTTTATGGACACCCTGTATATATATATATACGTTTTGCTGATGATATCGATCTTATAGCTGGAACAGAATCAGAACTTCAAGACCTAACCCCTAGACTGGAGAAAGTAACAAGAACGTATGGGATGGAAATTAATATAGAAAAAAGCAAGATATTGGCGAATAGCCATAAAAAACATGTTCCGACCAACATAACGTTAAATAGGCAAACGTTAGAAGAAGTGAACACCTTTAAATATCTGGGGTTAACTATATGTAGTGATGGAAGATCAAGTAAAGAAATCAAGACAAGACTTGAGATGGCCTCAGCTGCCATGACAAGGCTGAATGTGATCTGGAAAAGTAACATCAGTTTTCCTGTGATCAAATTATACAAATCACTTGTATTATCTATTCTCCTGTATGGGTGTGAGGGCTGGACACTCACTGCAGATACGGAGCGAAGGATTCAGGCTTTCGAGTATAAATGTTATAGAAGAATTTTGCGCATATGCTATAAAGAGCACGAAACAAATGTCTATGTTAGAGAGAAAATAAACACGTATGCAGGCCACCAAGAACCACTTTTGTCAGTAGTGAAACGTCGAAAGCTTGCCTGGTTTGGGCATGTAACTCGTCATGACTTCCTTTCAAAAACGATCCTCCAGGGAACAGTCGAAGTTAAACGGAGAAGAGGAAGGCAAAGAAAATCCTGGGCTGATAACATCAAAGAATGGGCAGGGCACGGTTTTTCCACACTTGTACTCATTGCTGAGGATAGAGAGCAGTAGAGGACCCTGTCTGCTGATCCTTCCACCATGGCACCCCTACGACTCATGACAGGATTACGGGTTGAGATGATGATGAATGCACGATACATATGTAGTCATTAATAATGAAAAGGTAGATAACCCAAGAAATATATAGTCATTAACAATGAAATGGTAGACAACCCGTATAATACATAGTCATTAACAATGAAATTGTTGACAACCCGAGAAAAACGTAGTAGCAGATAACCAAAGAAACATACAGTCATCAAAAATTAAATAACAGACAACCCAAGAAATATATATTATCAAAAATGTAGTAGCAGACAGCCAGAGAAATATGCAGTCATCAAAAATGAAATAGCTGACAACCCAAGGAATATATAGTCATTAAAAAATGTAATAACTGACAACCCGAGGAATAAACAGTCATAATAAAAGTAGTACCATAAACCAGAGAAATATATTGTGACGGAATTTGTTGTCCTTTTACTTCCCTTCTTTCCGTATCTACTGTCTCATTTATTTCTTCATTTTATGAACCTAAACCTGTGCCCCGCCACGCCTCAATTATCGGTTGACCTCTGTTCATGCTGCGATAGTGTTATTTCACGGCTAATTGACCATCCTTAAGGATTAATTGTAATCACTTAGGTTGTCGAACCAGATTGACTTCCTACGGTAAACGGGAAAAGTATTGTTGACTTTTACGTAATTCTTTTACGCCAAGACCAGCATGTCCGTCTAGGCGCATTGTTCACTACAAACGCGTTCAGATACTTGGGCGGATAATACAAAAAGAAAACCAGATGTTGTCTGTAAAGAATGTCTTGGTGCAGCGATTTGTCGCAGCTTATCCTTCTGGGGACCAGGAAAGTATGAGTGATAATTGCTTAATCACTTCCGCCCAGACATCGTCTATGTAATTATTACAGAGAAATCCGTCTGGGTAGACAAAGTAGTGAGGACACTATCTGCAAGCGAGGTTACACATCGCAATTGAAAGGTTACCTAAGAGTGACGGAAGAAGTCGGGAGATGAGGTCATGTATTTAAATTTGAAAATGATATTTTAAAACACGCGGGGGGAAAGTAAATAACTGACACTCCGACCCACTTCTTTCTAGCTAATGGATTGGATCACATGAGAGTCAGAAATAAACATTATTAATGATTGGAAGTTTTGTCGGAAAACGCCATTTGGAGGCTTGGAGGAAAAGTGAAATATAACCTAGCAAATTCGGAGGCTAAAACACACTGCATTCCAGAATCGTCAAAGTAGACAGCTCGGACTAAAGCCAGGAAAGAAAAGAGTTAGGATTCAGACCTTATAGGAACGGACAAAACACGTACCGGAACTTCTTCTGAACACTACAGCAAGGAAAATCTACCATTTAATACAGAACCCGGACTTCTACAGGACCTATTCACAAAGTCACAGAGGGATTCTAACTAGAAAATAATACCCTTGACGCGTGTTCGAGGCATCTTTATCACGTTGCCGAGACTATTCAACTGAGCAAGAAGTCTATCTTCCGTATTGGGTTTTTAGTATGAATCGATGAGATCATTTGAGGTACTACTCTATAATACCAATTGTACTACTATTCTGTGGATCAAAGCTTGTGATTGACACTGAAAACCTACGTTCCAAGGGTTGTAAAGATACCGGCCCTGACCAGGAGAGGTTGCCTCTTGAACTGGAGACGTGCCCTTGCCACGAAGACGAAGTGACGGACACAGAGGTATCAACACTTCAGTGTTTTGGCAGTTAAGTTCCATTTCTAGCAGGCCAAATACAGAAGAACTTTGTTTTTTTCTATTCAACATTAAGCTTTCTAAAGCCGACATTTTTTTCTATGAAGACACCTACATTTTATTAATCACCCCCTCCTATTTATTTACATTTGTTCAAAAGTAATTAATAATTAAATTTGTTATGTGTTGTTTACAAATTCATAGTTGATTTAGTTATTGTTGAGAGAAGTGCATACGTATGAATCAATATCTTTATATATATATATCTATATAGAGCCAATACGAAGAATCTTACTATTAATTCAGTTGAGGGCTTGTACAAGCTTGTCGTGAGACATTCTAAATCCACATATATAAATTAAAAAGGAAATGTAAAGCCTAAAGAATTAATTCAATACAAGGAAAGAAGAATGGTAAAAGACCAGTGCAGTCACAATAGCGTACGCCTGTGTTATAGAACGTCATACTAGTTAAACAAGAAATCCCCTTTTTCTACTTCGTCTGCAAAATTGTAACGCTTTCACGTTTGCTAGTAAAGCCTACTGCATCAAATACACGCGTTTCGAAAGATAAAACTGGTACTGTGTTTCTTAGAAAACCTTGAGATAGACACACTGCGTAATGACCTAGATTAATATTACAATTAATGTCATTTATGCACTACGTAAACGAAAAGACAGACGAGCTTAGAAGAAAGAGATAGATGTACGGAGGAACGCATTCAATGCTACCACGCCGTCTCGCGATGAAAAAGTGAACGCGAAAGGCATGAAGCACTAATTTTTTTCAAATAAACAGTAATAAAAAAAACCACTACCAATACACGGTTAGGTTTTGAAAACATGTTTAATGCTTATTAGGAAACATGACACAATACTGTTTTACGTCTGAAATCCTGACATTAGCCTGACAGTACAGAAGACACCCCATAGTATGGAAGTGAGGAGGTGGTAACAGCACGACTATCCTAGAAGAAAATACATATTTTGAACGAAGCCACTTAGCTCCATTAAACTTATATATTTGGGTGCCTTAGGTCTTGCTGACAAAGAATATGTTAGGTGTTAAGCAAATAGTCTAATAATTAACAAATTATAGCCAAAATATTATAGTGATGTTGTCTGACAACACAGGCTCATATTTGCTCATAATGGCGTGTTTGGACACTGCTTTAGAGGAAATGGGGCCACCACGTTAGGTCCGATTTGATTGGCTAGAATTATATGTAAGGCGAAACATGATTAGTCGATGGCAAATACTATTTTTGGTTGTTAATGGCAACGATAGGAAGGGTACTTTTTTTCAAAAGCTTTTGTAAACATGGTCTCATTGGCTAGAGCATTTAATATAGTCAATTAGGAGCGTCAGTTCAGTGCCACTTTTGAAAATCCAATTTGTAAAAGCAAGTGCGGTGAGATCCAGCTCATATTTTTCTAATAAAAGCCTGGGACAGAGGCAGATCGGAATTGTGCCATGACTAATCGCCAGTCAACGTATTTGTTTAATATTTCCGTGAATTGTGGGACCGTGGTACTAAAGTATTAAAGCAGCACCTGGTCTGAGATTTGCTGAATCCAGAGGCTGATAGCATACTCCTTGGTCAAGATATCGACCAGTGTTGTTTCTCAAGAAAACTGTGAAGCAAGCGAGCATAGGAGACTGTTTCCTGCCGCCCACACAGAAGTTAAGATTACGTTGGCCAGAGCAGCTCAATCTTGTGTATATCCCCCCCCCCCCCCTCTAAAAGTGACTTTACATTAAATCAAGAGGGACATTTATTTGTTTCAAATAAAAAGAAACCGTGAACCTTTCCAATATTATTTCCACCAGAAACAAACACTTGAAGTCATGATGACAAACAACAACATAGCTTGAATAGGCAGTATTACCTCATAGTACTACATCACTACTTACACACATATTGTAATAATAATATATGTCAATACAAAGATCCTATCTATAAATTGTGTACATACAACTTGTGATTTCATTTGATTGTGATTCCTGGTTCACTTTGTAGTTGAATCAGGATATCTATTATTGACAGGAATTAATACATATTTTTAAAAGTTACACTTGACTTATTAAGATAGTCTTATAGAGTGTTCTATGTATGTGAGTGTCACAGTGTTGTAAAGTATTGTGGATTAAATTAAATTGTTTATCTGTCTGTTGGTTGTTGTGAACATACACTTCATCACTATCATAACCCTAGACATTCAACGTAGTCATCAGAATATCCCAGAATAAGTCTGACTGAGGTATAAATGTGGTAGCAAAGTAAGGTCATCTGTAATACACCACACTTATTAGATACAGATACCTTCACAGCTGATCTCAGTCAGTACACTAAGTCCCTTATAAATATTTATATCATCCCACTTTACCACATATATTGGTGTCCTGTCCGGGATTTTGAATCTTCTCCTATTATATATATTGGGGGTAATTCACTTCAGGGAATAATAAAAATTTAAAAGGTATCCTTGGGTGAAAATAAATAAGGTTGAGCTCTCAGTGCTTGTGGTTGTCCTTAGATAATTAGTAAAGATTGACTTGTTTAGGTTAGACATTGTATAAATTTGCCTGTTAGACAATGGCCGACCTGGCAAAATTTCGATCTGCTGCTATGCAGGCTGCAAAAGAGTTAGGAATGGACGGGCAAGTTATGATTGCTTATGTCACTACTGAATGTGGCAAATATATTGAACGGGAAGAAAGAAAATTTGAAGCCGAAAGAAAATTAGAATCGGAAAGATTAGAAAAAGAAGCTGAAAGAAAGTTAGAGGCTGAAAAGGAAATTAAGAGGTTGCAGATTGAGGCTGACAAAGAGGCTAGGGCATTAGAGGCTGAGGCTAAGAAGTTACAATTGGAGGCTGAGGCTAAGAAGTTCCAATTGGAGGCAGAAGAAAAAAGATTGACTGCCGAAAGGGAAGACAAGCGATTGGCTGCAGAAAGGGAAGCAGAAGGAAAAAGACTGACCGCAGAAAGGGAAGCAGAAGAAAGAAGGCAGGCCGCACAGAGGGAAGCAGAAAAGGAGGAGAAGAGATTACAAAGGGAACACGAGTTACGACTAAGGGAGTTGGAATTTCAAGGCCATGCTCCTGAAAATGGTGCCAGTCCCTTTACCTCTGATGCCACTGCTAGCCAGGGAGCCTCAACCTCAGCTATGAACTTTCATTTAGATCATTTTGTTGAGAGAGAAGATGATATTGAGAGCTATCTAAATATATATGGACTATTAGCTACCACGTATGGGTTAGAGAGAGAAAGGTGGAGCTTAAAGTTATCTCAAGGGCTTCGTGGTACGGCTTATGAAGTTTTTGCCAAAATGAGCAGAGATGATCAAGAAAATTATGACATGCTAAAGCAGGCTTTTTTGTTAAGATATGAAAAGAATGGTGAATTTTATAGGAAAAAATTTAGGAATGCTAAACTACTGTCAGGTGAAACATATCACCAGTTCTCTGCACGGTTAGAGACATACTTGGAGAAATGGACTTCTCTGGGGAAAACCCAAGATCTTAGGGAAATGATCCTTATAGAACAACTAAGAGAGTCCATGGCTCCAGACCTGAGAAAGTTTCTCATGGAACAAGGTGCAGAGAGGCTGGGTGAGTTACTAAATGTCGCTGAAAGGTATCAGGCAGCTCAAGCAGAGGTAACAAGTAATAAAAAGAAACAGGTAGATAATTTTAAGGCACCACAGAACTTTAATAAATTTGATCCTAGAGATCAGAACAAAGGTAAGCACCAGTTTGATAGGCCACGGTATGACAATAAAAAGAAAACCCCACAATTCGATGAAAGGAAATTTGATGAAAGAAAATCGTTCAACCAAAAAAGGAGGTGGTGTAAGAATTGTCGGATGGACAATCATGATACTGACTATTGTAGAAGGAAACCTCCTCATTGTGCTGCTATGACATCTGGAAAGAAGGGAAAAAAGGTCAAACCTGCGGAACTACAGGAACCGTACCACCCCCCCCAGTGTGTGAAGATGTCATCTGTAATGGAGTCACCATAAGGTGCTTATATGATACAGGTCTAGATTATGATTCCGTTGTGAGTTCTCACCTGGTGCAGGCAGATCAATACACCACAGAAACAGTGGAGATTCAAACTGCAACCAAGGATGTAGCGACCATGACACTTCCCGTCGCCCGGATAAATGTGAAAACGCGATATGTGGAAGGAATCATAAAAGCAGCAGTGATAAATGAGCCAATCTACCCTCTGATATTGGGGTGTAGATATGTCTTCTTGGGGAATCCCAAGAGACCTGTGATATTGGCAACGGTGCAGACCAGATCACAGTCCAAAAAGGAGGAGGAAAATCCAATAAATACTCATCCAGATGAGATGAGGAAGGCACAGACGGAGGACAAGACACTCAAGCCGTGTTTCAAGAAGTTGCCCAAATGCCACACACCTCCAGGCAAGGGAGAATTTTATATGAAGAACAAGCTGATTTATAGGAAGGCTGGATCTGAATCCAATGGTCACGGACAGCTGGTCCTTCCCACTTCATATAGGACTAAAGTGTTGGAACTAGGGCATGCGATTCCCTTCAGTGGTCATATGGGGATCAGCGCAACAGGACAGCGTATAGCTTGTCACTATTTCTGGCCAGGGATAACTGAAGATATCAAACGATATGTAAAATCCTGTCCAGAGTGCCAACGAGTAGCACCTAAGCATTGGACTGCACCAGCAACTCTGGGGGAAATGCCCATAATGGGAACACCCTTTGAGAGAGTTGCCGTGGACCTTGTGGGACCTCTCACGCGAACCAAGAGAAGGAACAGCTACATTCTGACTCTGGTGGACACTTGTTCTATGTGGGGAGAGGCGGTAGCCCTGTCATCCATTGACTCTAAACATGTGGCAGAGGCATTACTCACAATTTTCACAAGGTTAGGCTTTCCCAATCAAATCTTGACTGATAATGGCTCTCAGTTCAAGGGGAAACTAACAGAAGAAGTTTTCAGGATATTCCAGGCCAAACACTTCCATTGTAGTTTGTACCATCCCCAAGGGAACGGCCAAGTGGAAAGATTTAATGGCACGTTGATGTCGATCCTGAGAAAGTTGGCACACGAAAAACCAGATACATGGGACCAGTACCTTCACGCCGCCTTCTTTGCTTATCGGGAGGTACCCCATAGTTCAACCGGTATGGCCCCCGCAACATTATTATTTGGAAGGCCAATAAAAGGTCCACTCGAAGCTCTGTTAAGAACGTGGACTAATGAAAAGGCAGAGGAAAATATTACATCCTCATACCAATATGTGAATGAGCTGACCACTCGTTTAAAAACTGGCTGGAAACTTGCCAATGAAAATTTGAGACAAGCCAGGAAAAAACATGCTGCCTATTACAACAGGAAAGCTAAAGACAGAGATTTGGCTGTGGGAGAGAAGGTACTGCTTCTTCTACCCGGTAGTCAGAATAAGTTACAAATTTGATGGCAAGGTCCATATACAGTTCTAGAGAAGGTGTCTAGAACCAATTATAAGATAGATAAGAAGGGGAAAGAAAAAATCTATCATGTGAATCTCCTGAAGAAATATTTGGAAAGAGAAAATCAGGAAGAGACACACTTGTTGACCTTGTCCATTGCAATGGAGATGAAAAAGGAACCACTTTCATCATTTGAATATCCATTACATCCCTGTGAGACAGCGGCACAGGTGAAAATCAGTACACATTTAACGAAAAATCAGAAAGAGAGAGTGCAACAGGTTCTAGATGATCATACAGAGGTGTTAACAGACCGACCGGGGCATACAAACTTATTGGAATATGATATGAAGCTGGTAGACCCCACACCTGTCTGTATGAAAGCCTATTCGATTCCTTTTGCTAAGGAGAAAGCCTTGAAGGAAGAGATAGACTATTTGTTGAAGAAGGGAATAATTTCACACAGTGAATCTTCGTATAGTTCCAGTGTGGTACTCTTAAGGAAACCCTCTGGAGAACATAGACTCTGTATAGATTACAGGAGACTGAATGCTATCACAGAAGGTCAGGTGGATCCATTGCCGCATACAAATCAGTTGTTTGCCAGGCTAAATAAAGCTAAATATTTCTCAAAAGTGGATCTGAGTAAAGGATACTATCAGATTCCAGTAAAGCCTGAGGTTAGACCGTACCTAGCTTTTAGTACCTCAGAGGGACACTATGAGTTTAACAGATTGCCATTTGGATTGAAGAATGCGCCTAGTGTCTTCTCTAGAATGATGAGAAAATTGTTGGATCCTCTGAATAATCCATGCATCACAAATTTCATGGATGATATCCTTATAGCAACAGAAACATTTGAGGAACACATTGACTCTCTGAACATGCTGTTTAATCGACTTAGAGAAGCGAATTTAACAGCCCGACCAACCAAATGTTGCGTTGGATGTAAAGAATTAGAATTCTTGGGACACACAGTCCATCAGGGAAACATGACCCCTGACCCCAAGAATTTAGAGAAACTAAAGAAAGCCCCGAGGCCACAAACCAAGAAAGACGTGAGATCCTTTGTCTCATTATGTGGTTTCTACCAAAAGTATATCAAAAACTTTAATTCCATATGTGCACCGTTAACTGATTTGACACGCAAAGGAAATCCAGATCGAATTACCTGGACAGCACAGTGTGAATTGGCATACCAGGAATTGAAGGAAAAGCTCACAAGCAAACCTATTTTGAAATTACCTGACTTAAGTCAAGAATTCATTGTGAGAACGGATGCAAGTAATATCGGGTTGGGTGCGACCCTGTTACAGAAATCAGATGCACTGAATGGGGAATTAACCCCAGTGGCATATGCTAGCAGAAAGTTGAATAAAGCTGAAACCAATTATTCAACTAGCGAAAAAGAATGTCTTGCAGTAATATGGGCGATCAAGAAATTCAATATTTATCTGTATGGGAAGGCATTTAAGTTGCAAACGGATCACAAACCCTTGTCGTTTCTAGCGCAGGGTAGGCATGAAAATTCGAGGTTACTCAGATGGTCCTTACTTTTGCAGCCATTCCAGTTCAGCATAGAGTATATTTCTGGAAAAACTAACCTGGGAGCGGATTTTCTAAGCCGTCATCCGTGTGATGAAAATCACCGTAAGCCCCAGAAATAATATTAAATTTCTCTATGTGTATATAGAATTATAGACTGACATATAACGTCTGTTTTAAGTGGGGAGAATTTGTCGTGAGACATTCTAAATCCACATATATAAATTAAAAAGGAAATGTAAAGCCTAACGAATTAATTCAATACAAGGAAAGAAGTATGGTAAAAGACCAGTGCGGTCACAATAGCGTACGCCTGTGTTATAGAACATCATACTAGTTAAACAAGAAATCCCCTTTTTCTACTTCGTCTGCAAAATTGTAACGCTTTCACGTTTGCTAGTAAAGCCTACTGCATCAAATACACGCGTTTCGAAAGATAAAACTGGTACTGTGTTTCTTAGAAAACCTTGAGATAGACACACTGCGTAATGACCTAGATTAATATTACAATTAATGTCATTTATGCACTACGTAAACGAAAAGACAGACGAGCTTAGAAGAAAGAGATAGATGTACGGAGGAACGCATTCAATGCTACCACGCCGTCTCGCGATGAAAAAGTGAACGCGAAAGGCATGAAGCACTAATTTTTTTCAAATAAACAGTAATAAAAAAAAAACACTACCAATACACGATTAGGTTTTGAAAACATGTTTAATGCTTATTAGGAAACATGACACAATACTGTTTTACGTCTGAAATCCTGACATTAGCCTGACAGTACAGAAGACACCCCATAGTATGGAAGTGAGGAGGTGGTAACAGCACGACTATCCTAGAAGAAAATACATATTTTGAAAGAAGCCACTTAGCTCCATTAAACTTATATATTTGGGTGCCTTAGGTCTTGCTGACAAAGAATATGTTAGGTGTTAAGCAAATAGTCTAATAATTAACAAATTATAGCCAAAATATTATAGTGATGTTGTCTGACAACACAGGATCATATTTGCTCATAATGGCGTGTTTGGACACTGCTTTAGAGGAAATGGGACCACCACGTTAGGTCCGATTTGATTGGCTAGAATTATATGTAAGGCGAAACATGATTAGTCGATGGCAAATACTATTTTTGGTTGTTAATGGCAACGATAGGAAAGGTACTTTTTTTTCAAAAGCTTTTGTAAACATGGTCTCATTGGCTAGAGCATTTAATATAGTCATTTAGGAGCGTCAGTTCAGTGCCACTTTTGAAAATCCAATTTGTAAAAGCAAGTGCGGTGAGATCCAGCTCATATTTTTCTAATAAAAGCCTGGGACAGAGGCAGATCGGAATTGTGCCATGACTCATCGCCAGTCAACGTATTTGTTTAATATTTCCGTGAATTGTGGGACCGTGGTACTAAAGTATTAAAGCAGCACCTGGTCTGAGTTTTGCTGAATCCAGAGGCTGATAGCATACTCCTTGGTCAAGATATCGACCAGTGTTGTTTCTCAAGAAAACTGTGAAGCAAGCGAGCATAGGAGACTGTTTCCTGCCGCCCACACAGAAGTTAAGATTACGTTGGCCAGAGCAGCTCAATCTTGTGTATACCCCCCCTCTAAAAGTGACTTTACATTAAATCAAGAGGGACATTTATTTGTTTCAAATAAAAAGAAACCGTGAACCTTTCCAATATTATTTCCACCAGAAACAAACACTTGAAGTCATGATGACAAACAACAACATAGCTTGAATAGCCAGTATTACCTCATAGTACTACTTACACACATATTGCAATAATAATATATGTCAATACAAAGATCCTATCTATAAATTGTGTACATACAACTTGTGATTTCATTTGATTGTGATTCCTGGTTCACCTTGTAGTTGAATCAGGATATCTATTATTGACAGGAATTAATACATATTTTTAAAAGTTACACTTGACTTATTAAGATAGTCTTATAGAGTGTTCTATGTATGTGAGTGTCACAGTGTTGTAAAGTATTGTGGATTAAATTAAATTGTTTATCTGTCTGTTGGTTGTTGTGAACATACACTTCATCACTATCATAACCCTAGACATTCAACGTAGTCATCAGAATATCCCAGAATAAGTCTGACTGAGGTATAAATGTGGTAGCAAAGTAAGGTCATCTGTAATACACCACACTTATTAGATATAGATACCTTCACAGCTGATCTCAGTCAGTACACTAAGTCCCCTATAAATATTTATATCATCCCACTTTACCACAAAGATAAATTAAATTGTATAATATTTCCTAACAAAAACCGGCGGGCAGATAAAAGTTAACATTCCTAAGACGCATTCAACACTGTTGTTGACTTCTCAAACATCTTGTGAAAACACTGTCGAAGTAGAAGCATCATCATCCTTCTATCCGCATCTCTGCCAAGAGTAATCTTGTGCGAAGGTAGATACCTTTGAAGACCCACATTAGATACTCTAGGTTTTGGCCATTGTTGGACAAATCACTGCAGAGCACAGGGAGGCAACCTGTGACACATATAGGGATTAAAAAAATGATTTCATTGGAGAAGGAAAGATTAAAAAGGTCGACCCAATTTTATTCGTCAGCCTGCTATAACATGTAAAAGAAACAGAAGAATCCGATGATAATGACGATGATGAAAATGAGGATGACGAGGATGATGTTGACCCTGATGATGAAGCTAATTATGAACCTGATGATGGAGATGATGATGAAGAAGATGATTGTGGCGATGATGAAGATAATTATGATGACGACGGCGACGACGACAATGATTATGGTTATAATGATAATAATGACGATGATGGTCATTGATGATGATGATGACGACGGTGACGATGATGATGATGCTGATGATGATGATAATGAACACGATTACGACGACAACGATGATGAAGAAAGCAGAACTAACAGGAGAGTCACGAAAACACGTGTGCTGTCCAGGAAGTGGAGAGTCATATGACACGCTGACTGAAACAGATTGCGATACAACCGAAGCTTTACGTTACATTAAAATCCAATTACAGTTTCCGCCTCTGACTATTTACAGCCAACTAGCGTCGTGCCATGATTGAGTCGACATTTTACAGCCATCACACGGAGAAAAAAGGTTGAGAGGGTTGAGAGTGTAGATGTGGGAAAGTTGGGAAAGTTGATGATATAGAAATTACTACATCACCACCAAAGTCCAATGGTGCAGGCTTCTGACTGACTCAGTGTCCCCGGGGGTACATATTTGATAAGTAGAAAATGGAGCCGGTCATCAGAAAACGAAGCTACTTTAGTTTGTAATACACCAAAATGGCAATGTGGCAGGCACTCGAAACATTTCTTGAAAGAAAGAAAGACAGACAGACAGAAAGAAACAAAGAAACGAAGAAATAAAGAAAGACGGACCGCCTGATGGACGGACGGACGAATGTACCGACCGACCGACAGACAGAAATACAGAGAGATAGACAGACAGCCAGAAATACAAAACGCGACCGCAGACCGACTGACAAACAGACAGAAACACAGAGATATAAAGAGAACACCAATGGGGAGATAATAAATACACCAGGCCACGAGGAGACATCTTAGGATAGGGGATCAATCATTATTTACTGTGACAGAGCAGCAGACTTTGCTGGCTACTAAACGGGGGTTGTGCATGGGGCTAGCAAACCCACCTGTTAAGCAACATGGAAACCGGCACTGCAAGGGCGCATATAGGTCTCTGTTGCAGGCGCCTTACATTAAAGCTACTTCAAATGTGGCCCCGTGTTCCGTTAGCAGCGAAAACGGAAAAAAAGGAAGTTTATTGTCGTGAAACATTCTAAATCCACATATCTAAATTAAAAAGTAAATGTAAAGCCTAACGAATTAAATCAATAAAAGGAAAGAAGAATGGTGAAAGACCAGTGCTTTCTCAATGGCATACGCCAGCGTGTATACCGCCGTAATGGCTGAACAAGAAAAACCCCTTTTTATGCTCCGTCTGCATAATTGTAACGCTTTCACGTTTACTAGTAAAGCATACTGCATCAACTACGCGCGTTTCAAAAAAATAAAACCGGTACTGTGTTTCTTAGAAAACCTTGAGATAGACACACTGCGTAATGACCTAGATTACATTAATGTCATTTTATGCACTACGAAAAGACAGACGGCCTTAGAGAGAGAGAGATGTACGGAGGAAGGCATGCAATACTACCACAGTCTCGCGATTAATAGTAACGCCAATCCCACGCGTAAGGCATGAAGCACTAACTTTTTTTCAAATAAACAGTGACAAAAAACACTACCAATACACGGTTAGGTTTTGAAAACATGTTTAATGCTTATTAGGAAACATGACACAATACTGTTTTCGTCCGAAATCCTGACTTTATACTGACAGAACAGTCGAAAAGGCAGGACAGGTGGCGGTTCTAAATCGATTAAAAAAAAAAAAACAAATACACGACTATCCTAGAATACATATTTTGAACGGAGCCACTTAGCCCCATTAAATTTATATATTTGGGTGCCTTAGGACTTGCTGACAAAAAATATGTTAAGTGTTATGCACATAGTCTAGTAATTAACAAATTATAGCCAAAATAGTATACGGGTGTTGTCTGACAGCACCAGATCATATTTGCTCATGTTTGGATACTGCTTTAGGGGAATGAGGCCACTACGTTAAATCCGATTTGATTGGTTAGAATTATATGTAAGGCGAAACATGATTAGTCGACTGCAAATACTATTTTTGGTTGTTAAGGGAAACGTAGGAAGGGTAAATTTTTTCAAAAGCTTTTGTAAACATGGTCTCATTGGCTAGACCAGTTGATATAGTCAATTAGGAGCGTCGGTTCAGTGCCACTTTTTGAAAATACAATTTGTGAAAGCAAGTGCGTTGAGATCCAGCTCATATTTTTCTAATAAAAGCCTGGGACAGAGGCAGATCGGAATTGTGCCATAACTCATCGCCAGTCAACGTATTTGTTTAATATTTCCTTGAATTGTGGTAAGCTAGACATATTTGATATCTTTTAGATGAAAATTGAATGTGAATTGATAAATTTATGTCTGTATGTGTGTGGTTCAGTAACAAACATGAGGCAAAGCCTAGATATTGCTCTATCATGAGAAAAACTTGTCGGAGAGGAGTATAACTGCATGGGATTGCCAAATAGTACGATGACACCTATCTTATTGAATAGAAGGAATTAATGCTGGAATTGCAGAGGCGTTGTAACCATTAGGGAGAGGAATACTGCTGTATATTGTTCATGAGAAGCTAACAGTTGGCCTACCGCGCTGAACTCGGTGTTTGTTATGTATTGTGCTTCAGTGTAGAAATAGATTATAAATTAGTTCTGAAGTAGGAGGTACAACCTTCTTGTTTCAGGGACCGTAGTACTAACGTATTAAAGCAGCACATGGTCTGAGTTTTGCTGAATCCAGAGGCTGATAGCATACTCCTTGGTCAAGATATCGACCAGTGTTGTTCCTCAAGAAAACTGTGAAGCAAGCGAGCAGTGGAGACTGTTTCCGGCCGCCCACACAGAAGTTAAGAGTTCGTGGCCAGAGCAGCTCAATCTTGTGTATACCCCCCTCTAAAAGTGACTTTACCTTAAATCAAGAGGGACATTTATTTGTTTCAAATAAAAAGAAACCGTGAACCTTTCCAATATTATTTCCAACAGAAACAGACACTTGAAGTCATGATGACAAACAACAACTTAGCTTGAAAAGCCAGTATTACCTCATAGTACTACCGAACAACGTACACACATATTGCAATAATAATATATGTCAATACAAAGATCCTATCTATAAATTGTGTACATACAACTTGTGATTACATTTGATTGTGATTCCTGGTTCACTTTGTAGTTGAATCAGGATATCTATTATTGAAAGGAATTAATACATATTTTTAAAAGTTACCCTTGACTTATTAAGATAGTTTTAGAGAGTGTTATATGTATGTGAGTGTCACTGTGTTGTAAAGTGTTGTGGATTAAATTAAATTGTTTATCTGTCTGATGGTTGTTGTGAACATACACTTCAGCATTATCATAACCCTAGACATTCAACGTAGTCATCACAATATTCCAGAATAAGTCTGACTGAGGTATAAATGTGGTAGCAAAGTAAGGTCATCTATAATACACCACACTTATTAGATACAGATACCTTCACAGCTGATCTCAATCAGTACACTAAGTCCCCTATAAATATTTATAACATCCCACTTTACCACAGTTATGGGCGTGTCACTAATAATTATACTGTGTTGGCTTGGACTCATTCTCGTTCTTTACTCCTTCCGTTAATGTTGTAAAGTTTCTTTGCGGGTTGAACCTGCCTAGCGACAGATTAGAATGTCGGATGGCCAAGTAGTTAGAGCGCTTGCATCGCGGGGCAAAGTTGCAGGGTTCGATAACCAGGTAGCGTAACAACCTAGTGTACGCACAGTATATGCACAGCTGTAAGTGAGTATCTGACGCTGGTGTTGAGATAGGGAAGGCAACGAGGAAGGGAACTTGTGACCCCCACCTCATGAAGTTGACTTGATATAGTAAAGTCTCCAACAATTCTACTCCCTACGGCTGTTTCTGTTATGTCAGTGCTCCACAACAAGTCTGGCTAGTGTGACGCAATACCAGGGAGAATACGCCATA